>OY787665.1:13742650-13958843 GCA_963678985.1 Spisula subtruncata
AATTTTGTGTCTATGGTGCAATGTAATGGTATAGTAAATATATTTTTCCATGTGATTGTTCTTTCTTGAAATTCATTTTCCCATTTAATGATTGCTTTTGCATTAACCTTTTTTGTTTTGATTTGTGTTTCATACAACATTTTATTTCCAATATTACTAGATTTGAGCTTGTCAAACAGGTATTCAGGTTCTAATGATGGTAGATTGTCGTCGTCCATTAATTGTTTTCCCAGTGTTTTATTTATAGACTTTATTAGTGATAAGTAGTTGAGAAATTCTCCATTTTCGATACCATATTCATTTTGCATTTGTTCGAAGGTAAGAAAGTCTTTTACTTGGAAGTCATAAATTTGATCTATGAATATGATGTCCTTCTCCAACCATTTTTTATATAAAAACATATTACCATTTGTATGTTTAATATTCGAGTTATTCCATATAATTTCTTTTGGGAGGTTATTCATAGACTCTGTAGTATAGTTAATTGAACACCATGATGAGATAATGTTTTTCAGAAATGTATGGTTAAAGTTAAGTTTATTTGCATCTGTTTTACTAATGTTACATTTAAATATATCGTATCCATGTTTTGAGAGTTCCTTATTATAAAGTACATTCCATTTAGCTTCAGTTTTTGTGCCGATTCTTTTAACCCAGCTTGCCTTCACTGAATTTAAAAATGCATCAATATCTATCATTTTTAGCCCCCCATTTTCGTATCCCTGAATAATAGTATTTCGAGATATTTTGTCTGGTTTAGAATCCCACAAGAAGTCAAACATGATATTTTTAATTTTTTTAATTCTTTCTTCATCTGGGCTATTTAAAACAGTTAATGGATATACTAGTTTTGGGAATGCAAAAGATTTAAGGACGGTGATTTTACCTACTAGGGACAATTTCCATCTCCTCCATTTATATAGAGTATGTTGAAATGCATCTATTTTTGGGTCTAAGTTCAATTGTAATATTTTATTGGGATTATTTGTAAAAACGATTCCTAGCGTTGAAGCTTCATCTGATGTCCATGTGAATTGTTTTGATTTGCAGTATATTATATTTGTATTTCGTAGTGATCCTACTCTAAGTACAGTACATTTAGACACATTCAATGATAGGCCAGACACCAGATTGAAATTTTCAAACGTTCTAATAAGATTTTTGAAAGATTTTTCTGTTCCATCTAAAAAGAAGCTTGCGTCATCAGCAAACAACGTTTGTTTAATCTCGATATTTTTTATCGAGAGACCTTTTATATTGTCGTTTTTGTCAATAGATTGTGATAATATTTCAATGCCTATAATGAAAAGATATGGGGATAAAGGACAGCCTTGCCTCACACCCTTGTCTATCTTAAAAAAGTTTGACAAGTTGCCATTTACTGAAATACAACTTTTGGCGTCTCTATAGAAAAGTGTAATCCAATTAATTAATGTGTTACCGAAGTTAAAGTATTCTAAACATTTGAATATATAATCGTGATCAACACTATCGAAAGCTTTATGAAAATCCGAGAAAAATATTAACCCTTCTTCATTATCTTTGTTTATTTGTTCGATTACATCTCTGACACTCTTTTATGAATTTTTCAACTTATATTGTGAGACATCATAGGGGCCAAAATATCAAAATATCTAATATCATTGTTTTCTTGGCATAGTTATTTTTCTAGTTCATTGTTCATTGTTCATTGTTGAGGATCTTATGGAAGATTGATTGTTTCGTATATATATTGTCAAATAAGTTTCCTCGTAAAATAAAGTCTTTATTATTATTATTATTATTATAGACAGTATGGTAGCTGAAATGCTAGATTTAGAAATAACATGAAACAGAATTTAACCAGCTCAAGGCATAATTAAATAACATACAGACAGGTGCTATATGCCTGGGCATCACAATATTGAGTTCATTGTACTCATATACACACAAGATTTACACATAAACCTTGATGATACCTGGGATGAGGATCGTAGTTTAGGTGTGTCTACGTCTTGAGTAGATAGTTCTGGTAAAATCTGGTACATTCACCAAATTCCTCTGGATGTTGAAGGGTAGATAGTTCTGGTAAAGACTGGTACATTCACCAAATTCCTCTAGATCTTGAAGGATAGATAGTTCTGGTAAAAGCTGGTACATTCACCAAATTCCTCTGGATGTTGAATATGTGTATCAGATTGATTTGGTAGTGAAACATCCTCCAAATTGGTCTCATTTGACTTCATTACATACCATGATATACATGTTTCTTCAACATGCCACAATCATGTATAATTCGATGGCTTAGAATTAGAAGGTCGTAACTACCAAATCGATAATTAGAGAAAACACGGAAAAACTGTCTGACATTTACTCTTTACTTATGATAAAACAAACTTTTACAACTTCATTTTGGTCAACATGACAAGTTCAGATTTTTATGAAAATGGGCTCATAAGAAGCGCCTTGTGATGCTTATTCTAAATATGTATGAATCTTAAAAGGTAAGTGGCACTTACGACCTTCTTATTCTAAGTCATCGAATTGTACTTCAATTTTATATGACATTGGTGGTGTTTGGTTTGTAATAGTTCAGCGAGTCCATTAAATTAATGTTGACACTGTCCCAGTCAAAACATCCATCACCAACTTCAAACTCGCTTTTCATATTACAGTAAATCTTCGTTAGGATCGATAAGACGAGCACACAGCCTATGTCGAGCAAATTACAAAGTCCCGACAAATTTGCTCTATATTATATATGAATTTATTGCATTATCTCGAGCATCAGTGTTACGCTTTTCATATTACATTTTTGTAGTTTGTTTTCACTACACATTGTCTTGAAAAAACCAAATCCCGCCAAACACTAATTAGCTTGGGACGTACGTACTCCTCGTGCGATATGTCCTGTTATACGATAAGTCTATAACACGTTGGGCAACTTTGTGGAATAGTTCTGTTACGTTGCATTTTAAGACCATTTTGACAATACCCACTGCTCGCTCTGCAAGTCCAATACTAGCAACTAATCAAATTAAATTTTGTAACCCACATGCTTACATTCCGTTTTCCTTAAACATTTCGTTGGCTTAGAACAAGAAGGTCGTAACTACCAAATCGATATATTGATAAAACGAGAGAAAACTGTCTGTAATTTACTCTTTACCTATAGTGGGAAAACACGTTTTTAAAACTTCATTTTGGTCAACATGACAATTTCAGATTTTTATGAAAATGGGCTCATAAGAAGCGCCCTGTGATGTTGATTCTAAATATGTATGAATCTTAAAAGGTCATAAGTGGCACTTACGACCTTCTAATTCTAAGCCTTCGATTTGTCAAATATAACTCATCCAGCAATAAGAAGAATCATTTTCGAAAGTGTACTGGGCCAAACATGTGAAAATATTCCGTGTGATGAAATTGAATGTTTTTGCTTTGGGTGGGATATAATTGAAATCACAGGTAACTGTATCGTTGAAAACGAAAATAAAACGATTTTTTAAATTTGTATTTTTCTAGTTCATTGTTCATTGTTCATTGTTCATTGTTGAGGATCTTATGGAAGATTGATTGTTTCGTATATATATTGTCAAATAAGTTTCCTCGTAAAATAAAGTCTTTATTATTATTATTATTATTATAGACAGTATGGTAGCTGAAATGCTAGATTTAGAAATAACATGAAACAGAATTTAACCAGCTCAAGGCATAATTAAATAACATACAGACAGGTGCTATATGCCTGGGCATCACAATATTGAGTTCATTGTACTCATATACACACAAGATTTACACATAAACCTTGATGATACCTGGGATGAGGATCGTAGTTTAGGTGTGTCTACGTCTTGAGTAGATAGTTCTGGTAAAATCTGGTACATTCACCAAATTCCTCTGGATGTTGAAGGGTAGATAGTTCTGGTAAAGACTGGTACATTCACCAAATTCCTCTAGATCTTGAAGGATAGATAGTTCTGGTAAAAGCTGGTACATTCACCAAATTCCTCTGGATGTTGAATATGTGTATCAGATTGATTTGGTAGTGAAACATCCTCCAAATTGGTCTCATTTGACTTCATTACATACCATGATATACATGTTTCTTCAACATGCCACAATCATGTATAATTCGATGGCTTAGAATTAGAAGGTCGTAACTACCAAATCGATAATTAGAGAAAACACGGAAAAACTGTCTGACATTTACTCTTTACTTATGATAAAACAAACTTTTACAACTTCATTTTGGTCAACATGACAAGTTCAGATTTTTATGAAAATGGGCTCATAAGAAGCGCCTTGTGATGCTTATTCTAAATATGTATGAATCTTAAAAGGTAAGTGGCACTTACGACCTTCTTATTCTAAGTCATCGAATTGTACTTCAATTTTATATGACACTGGTGGTGTTTGGTTTGTAATAGTTCAGCGAGTCCATTAAATTAATGTTGACACTGTCCCAGTCAAAACATCCATCACCAACTTCAAACTCGCTTTTCATATTACAGTAAATCTTCGTTAGGATCGATAAGACGAGCACACAGCCTATGTCGAGCAAATTACAAAGTCCCGACAAATTTGCTCTATATTATATATGAATTTATTGCATTATCTCGAGCATCAGTGTTACGCTTTTCATATTACATTTTTGTAGTTTGTTTTCACTACACATTGTCTTGAAAAAACCAAATCCCGCCAAACACTAATTAGCTTGGGACGTACGTACTCCTCGTGCGATATGTCCTGTTATACGATAAGTCTATAACACGTTGGGCAACTTTGTGGAATAGTTCTGTTACGTTGCATTTTAAGACCATTTTGACAATACCCACTGCTCGCTCTGCAAGTCCAATACTAGCAACTAATCAAATTAAATTTTGTAACCCACATGCTTACATTCCGTTTTCCTTAAACATTTCGTTGGCTTAGAACAAGAAGGTCGTAACTACCAAATCGATATATTGATAAAACGAGAGAAAACTGTCTGTAATTTACTCTTTACCTATAGTGGGAAAACACGTTTTTAAAACTTCATTTTGGTCAACATGACAATTTCAGATTTTTATGAAAATGGGCTCATAAGAAGCGCCCTGTGATGTTGATTCTAAATATGTATGAATCTTAAAAGGTCATAAGTGGCACTTACGACCTTCTAATTCTAAGCCTTCGATTTGTCAAATATAACTCATCCAGCAATAAGAAGAATCATTTTCGAAAGTGTACTGGGCCAAACATGTGAAAATATTCCGTGTGATGAAATTGAATGTTTTTGCTTTGGGTGGGATATAATTGAAATCACAGGTAACTGTATCGTTGAAAACGAAAATAAAACGATTTTTTAAATTTGTATTTTTCTATAAAGGTATATTGGTTCTAAATGAACCAGAATTTCAACCAATCAAAAACAAAACAATGCCTATCAACATCTCCATAAACTAATTTTATTCATAAACAACAATTCTTGAAGTACTTACATGACAGATCTTATCAAAATTGATTCAATAATTAAAATTTTTTACTATAAAAGGTAGATACTGTTTTTAAAACAACCGATTCATATGGTGCAATCAACACACATCTACGTATATGATCGTCCCACACAACGTGTTACACTAGCGACAGTTACAATTAATAACCTTTAAGCAATGGATTTTATAATATTAAGTTAATTTTAGGCTTTCATTCATCCCATAACATTGTTTGTGTAAACACACAGCCTTTTATAGATAACTGGTATGCATAAAGCAGTTTTTTTTTATTAAAAACAAAGTGCACCTCTTGAACTGGCTTCAAATGGACATTGAAAGAAAAATATAAATTTTCAGAAAAAATTGTATTCGTTTTTTTTCGTATTCAACGATACAGTTATCTGTGATCGAAATATTCTTAATCAAAATTGATAGCGAGTCACATGCACATGTACGCTTTACATTTTTCGGATTTCAAAATTTCGGTATTTAAACACTTTCCATCTACATGTATTACTTATGTAAAGTGTATACAATTTACGTTTGAATTCAATGGGTCCAAATATATTGAAATTTACTCATGTCAAGTCGGCACACAACAGTAATGTCGAATTTTATGTTGTGAAAACGACATCTACACCCCTGTTCCTTGAACTTGGTCTTATCGGTAATAAAACTGATACATCTAGTTGAGACAAAACATATGCATGATCATGCGACAAGAAAGTCCGTTATCAGTCAATACGAATATAGGCTCGTCCTCGGGATGAATGTCAAATTTACCTGAAACCAAGCCCCTCCTCCAGTATGCTAGTTGTGACAGTTGTCTATCCACCTTACGAATTACGTGCATTACTTTAGCCCTCCCATAGGTAATTTGTTTCAAACCGCCTTAAATTAACGATTGTCAAAAGTCATAGATAGCCCTAGGTTATGCCCCGATTGCCCTACGGGACCCCGTACTAGCAACTGAACGTTCTAGCAGTACTCGGGACAATCGTAACTACTCGGGCATTTCCGTAACTGAGACTTTCGTTAGATAAACGCCGAGGAGTTCCGATTGTACTCGGGGCTATCAATGCCCGTGACTTTGCCATTGGTCATTTATTCTGAAAAGTTAAAACCTAGTGCGTATGATTTCTCCGTGATACGGATGTGTATGTGTATGCTCCGATTACTGTCGATGCAATAAGTAATACTAATGAGGTAACTGTCCCATTCGAAAGAATAGCGGGTTTAGTGAGCGACGTCATGTAGAAGTCCATTCTGATCACCTTGGCCTTTTTGCAAAACAATACAGTATGCAATTACCTGAGATAAACGGAAAAGGACGATCTTTCACGACTTCTTGCCGATTTGTAAGAAATTGTCATGGTTGAATACATGTAGGGGCCTATCAAATCTGTAGTTTCTGATGATATATTTTTTTAAAGAATCGAATCCAGCATTTTATAATTATTTAACGGCCTGTAGGCCACCATGTAGGGCGACGTTAGCGCGTTTCCAGGTTTTGTGAAGTGTCAGATGTATTCTCTTATCCATTCTATTAAAAATATAAACAATTAAAATATCATTTCACGGCCTTAAACACTCACCAATTGACCGATCGCGACATGAGGACATTTTTATCGAAATAGCATTTTAATATAAATAAATTTTGATCTAAAGGCCGTTCTACACCAAATGGGTTGATACGTCTTGGCGTCTAAGTTTGACTTATGGGGTCAAAATGTATCGTGTAGATATCAAGTAAATAATACAGCCCTACCACACATTTAGGGGATGTACAGCAGACGTTTGGACACTTAGAATTGTACATAGTTAATCTTATATTTCCCCATTACTGAACATTCTATTCCCTCTAGTTACTCGATTTAAAAACTACAAGTATAATATTATGTAGTTCACACCCCTTAACACAAAACCCAGTTACCGCGCCTGGAAATATGTCATACTTGCTAAAGTTCAAAGTCCAGCGATAAAACACGAAATGCTTACCTCATAACACAGCTATTGTAAGCGTTTTAGAATAATAAACAACATGGAGATATTGTGCCAGGCGGTTAGAGAAAAAGAATGTTGGGACTTTGAAAATGAGGAGTGTAAGGATATTGCGAAAGGTGTGGATTTATTGTTACATCGGTTTGTTGATTACGTCTACGAAGATCATCCACGTCTGAGGATAAATCGCTTAGTGCGTGGAGGAAGTATGGAAGAAAAAACGAGATTACTGAGAAGCCCTACAGGAAGCAAACCTAAAACAGATGGTATCGAGTTTGATTATCTGGCTGTGATGGAGAAGTGGTTAGATGTTGAACGATTTCATCTTAAGCACTCATGTAGAGGATGTATGAAAATAGTGTACGATGTTGGAGACCCAAACTCGGGCGACACGAAGTATCTTTCTACACACTGCTCTGACACGTTGAGTAGGCATGTGCACGACAGTGTCAATAAAAGATGCACATGTGACCACCGAACACTCCGGGATGATGATACGAGAAGTGGATGTTCTGTGTGTACGGTTACCTTCACTACCGGATCTCTCGTATATCATACTGATGATGACAACTGGCGTTTTTATACTGATGATGACAACTGGCATTTTTATACTGATGATGACGACTTGCGTTTTTATACTGATGATGACAACTTGCGTTTTTATTGGACACCTAAAGTGCCAATGACTGATGATAACAACTCTAGTTTTAGTAAAGACTTCATGTGTACTACATCCAATACACGTTCGCGGTTACACCATGATATGATGACAGGGCGTTCTGACGGCGGTAGGGTTGATGTCATCATTGATTTTCACCCGGCCATCGAGCTAAATCGAGAGAACATAATACATAATCCAGACTGCCCAACACCTACACAGTTACCATCTGATAGTACAACTGCTTTATATCTCTTCCCCAAAGGTACGATACATTGTGCGCTTACAAACCTTTGTATCCGTTATGACTGTTGGCGAATTTCTACCATTGCTCACGAGTTGGATATGATAAAATCAACAACACCAGAACATCGGTATGCATATATGACATTGAAATTCCTTACATTTACTTTATTTAAGTCCGCTGTAGACTTTATCGCTGATCACCCCATCGGGTTTTTTGTTAAGCCTCCCATCAGGTTGGTTAAGCCTTACACGATCAAGACAATATTTCTCCACCATATAGATAAATGTCACCAAACAGATCGCGATGTGCAAGAATGTGTTACCGAGATGTTGACAGATTTGATAGAATTCTTCCAGACTGAAAACCAACCACACTTTCATCTGAAGTACAATCTGAGTCCAGACATTGATAATGCACGTGCTGATGTTGCTGAGAGTCTTATTTGTATGAAATCAATCCTGTCCATGCCCAGTTCTCATTCTAATATGGACGACATTGTCAAGGACATTATGTCTTTGTGTTGCATTTTGTGGGTCAATGATTACCAAAGAATGTCGGAATCCGTCTTGAATGGACAAGAGGAAAGTAGGTTCGACCAATTCATGAAGATAAGAGAAACACATACAGCTGAGGAAGTGTTGATAAGGACGGTATGTGAGTATAAACCTACTCCAATGTTTGGCAGGAGATGCCAATATGTCATTACGGAAGATAAAACAAAACCTAGAAATGAATGTCCATTAAAGCAGAGGATCAGGGCAAGTTTGGAAACGGCCGAGAGAGAGAGTGAAACCAGGGAGAGGAGAGAAGAAGAGTTAAACATACATGAAGAACGAAAATGACACTTACAGGGAAAGAGCACACAAAAGAAGATGAAAAAGAGCAGACGACAGGAAGAAGACGGGAAGGCAGATTGAGAAGACTAAAAAGGTTTGTAAATTGTTGTAAATCGACAAAATGACGAGTCTATGAACTACGTGTTTCTGCATATACTTGCTTGTAACTGACGTGAGATGTGACAAAATTAGACCGAACTTGAAGTGTTTTGTATTGTATCATTTTGTATGACGGTATACATTCATACCCCTAGTGGGTAGCCAAGTTCCCAGACAATGGGAGGCGAAGAATACGTTGAAAAATGCGTATGACTTTATGTCTTTATGTACGTACGGACAGTAAATATAAATACATGATATACGTGGGTATATCCAAAAGTAATGTCACTGATGCTATAAAATCGTATATAATGTCAGTAAAATCACAAAACTTTTCACACCGTAACTTCAGTCTAATTTGAATATGATGAACAAATTTCACAACAATGCACATAATAGTTCTGGAGATATGAACATTTTCATGAGACGTACATACGAACATCGCCGCAAGTCCGACGTCAACGACGTCACAATGGCGTTACTTGTTGACATCTACTCATCCAGCAGAAGTTCTTCCCTGGTGATTTCTAACGATTCATAAACCATGCAGTCATTTCCAAGACCTTTAAAAATGTGTAACTCACCCGACACTTATTCTCAGCGAAATGGAATTATTTTAAGGATCCTCTAGATAGTCTCACAGCAAAATATTTAACTAACCACACATAATGATTGCAGGTTTGAACGTCGAATTAAATTGACGGCGTTAAAAATACTCTTGGTGTTCTTTTCGAATTTACTAAAACAGTCAATATGACTCTCTATCGATAATGATTTGGTGATATATACCCCTTTCAAAGATGATACTACATACACACGAGCCTATGTTGCCGCCTTGTGTAACTAAAGTTTGAGTAGGTGACTTTCAAAACGTTTAGGAAAAGTGCATTACTACGCGCATCGTCTTTTTGTCACAAGTCTGCCGTGTTTTCGCTAAGTAATCAATGCGTTGAAGATATATTAAGAGTTTCAAAGTTGAGTGACGTTATTGAATTTTTAGCAATAGACACAAAAGATTTGTTTCATCGCGTCACGAAAGTATTGGCTGCTTTCGGGAATTATTTTTTATAAAAACGCATAAAAGAAAATTGTTATGATAATGAAAAACAATCGTTATTTTCGTGTGCGGCGATATGACGTCATAGGTATATTTTAAATGTTCATATAATCCAGTTATGAAAATTGAATAATGCAGCACGTTTCATATTAATCAGAATTGAATTGCTGAACATTTTGATATCATATTTATGCATATCGGCCTATAAACAATTAAACCACGGGAGGAGTGACATTACTTTTGGATATACCCTCGTATATCATTCAATCAACAGTCAACATGTGGTTGAGTTTACGAGAAATATTACGCATAGCGAATGTGAATATCGTCCAATTTTTGTTGAAACATTTCTCATTCCAAATGCATTGTACGAGTATATTGTACTCAGGAAAAGTTATGCATCTTCATAGAGACTGCATATTATCCAGTCATCGGGTCATCGCACACTGGTTCTGTGTACAATCTATATAAGCCGGACACACCCACCTCATGATGATGGACATATTGCTTTCGTTTTGCAATTATTGACGATCATACATTAGTGAATTTACCTTTTCCCAAAATATTTTTGTTCAATGTTTAAACCTTGTTCTGGAAATACACTGCATATTCTATATGTTAAAGTGTGTCTTACACTTACATTTTGTGTATTTCACGTACACATCATAATCAGATAACATGCATGCATTATATGTCCCTTTGTTTCATTTAAGATAACGTGTTTGTACGAGTAGATTATACACGAGACATTTAAAGAGGCATTCCCTATAACTAGCACATTTTTTCTACTATCACATTAAATGAGCTAAATGTACAAAGCACTATCAATTATCATAAATTGTCAGAAGAAAGTACGCGCAAATATGTCTCTATAATGTCAACAATATATTTATATCACTGATAATAGATTTTTTATTTTGTGGTCAAAGGGAAACAACTTGTGGCTATTTTGGCTCGTTACGGAAATATGTTTTTAGTCTTTTCTCGGTAATTAGTATACTTTTTTGTCGAAAATTTGAGGAGTTTAAGCAATAATGATTCTCATTTAATGTATAATAATCCTGAATCGATTTAAACGAACAAAGTTATAGGGAACGCCTCTTTAAGCTATGCAGGTACATGCAATACAGATTTGTGCTAACTTTACGAGTACCATACCTATATTATAAGTATTTCTGTAAAACTATTATTTGTGAGGGATAAATTTTCTTTGAAATCGTGGTTAAACTATACCATGAAATATAATCTCCGCAATGAGATCAGGTAAGTTACCGATTTTAGAGGGCCGTTTTCAGCGGTTCAGCTGTTCAAGTACTCTTTGCCCTTTTTTATTTCGACTGGTCATTGGGATACCTTAGGAAACCTACATTCCAGTCACCTTCGGTAGACTATGTCGGTCCTGATGGGTGTGCTGCAAATATCGAACTCTGTTGCCCAGGAATATGAAAATTGTACGGACAGACCTCTCACAGGTAGACCTATCAATTCACACATTGGTGAAGTTGACCACTTGGGTTATTCTTGCTCAGAAAAATTGACCAGTGTACCAGACAGGATTCGAACCCGGGACCTCTCGATCCCGAAATCCGCGCCAATCACAAAATACAGACCAATGATGTTTCCGCCTCATATTTTGTAATCCGCGAATTTACAACCTCATGGAATTGTATTTTTCCACATTACACAGAATTAAATACCCGCAAAGTTGTTGGTTTTACAATAATGTTATTTCTTATTAGTATTGGTGCTTGCGCAGTGTACAATTTTGAGTAGTATAGTTGGGTTGTATTGATGTGATATTGTAGCATGTACAAAACTGAAATGTGTAAGACTTACTATGAAACTTTTAATATTTAGATGTAGGTGTCGTTATTACAGATGACAAATGTAAGCGTAAAATACACACAACGGAAATTATGTTCCAATAAGTTTATTTCTGATTGATTATAAAAATATGATATATTTTTTATTTTAGTCTTCGAACACAAGACCTGATCCTTTTACTTCTTTCAGTAATGCATCAACTCTCTCTGCGACTTCTGGCGTCAGTAATTGTTTCCATGTGCCTGCTTTTCCTAAAAAAAAAAACCACACAAAAACATTGACTTAATACGTGAACTAGTTTACTAAACTACTTAATGTCTGGATTACCTCCCCTAGAATACTACGTTAACTAAAATACTATAGCACGACAGGGAACCAGACTATAGACTACTCAAAATTGTACATTTGTATATATTAAAGGTTCAACCCACTTTCCTTGTATATATTTACTTATATTTAGTATTATATTTAAATAGCCTGGTGGAATTATCAGGATATGAATGTACATTTATATCAAATTTTGTAAACTTAAATGAATAATATTTCAAAAATTGACTCCGACATACATAATCTTGTATATTTGTCAATATATAGATATACATTGTACATGTATTTTAGTGTATGTTTGTTTAGAATCTAAATCGCTGGCTTATAATGAGGTCGTGCATGTTTACGACCTGATAAGACTGATACATATTTAAAATCAGCATGACAGGGCGCTTTTTATGAGCCTCTTTTTATAAAATCGGAACTTGTTATGGTGACAAAACTGAAGTTGGAACAGCTTGTTTTACCAAAAGTAAAGAGTAACTTTTGGATAGTTTTTTATTTGTTTGCCAAAATATCGATTTTGTTCTTACGACATTCTCATTCTAAGCCAGCGAAATGTTTATACATATAATTATTATACATGTATAACCAAAATAAAATAGTTAATAGTAATAGTAATGATATTGTTATACTTGTAATAGCTTTATGAAGCATAATTATGTACGAGTATCTATCAAAACATACAATATGCTACCGGTAGAATGAATCGCAACACAAACCCACAGGCTCACGTTTCCATCGGTCTAAAAACCTTACATGACAAAAATCTCTTTCTAATAATAAACTACTTTATTATTAGAAAGGGAAATACATTTTTATGCAAGTCTATTAGATCGATGGAACCGTGCGCCGGTGCACAAACCTTGATTGATGAAACCACCATTAGAATCATCAAATACTTTCTTGATATCTCTCCAGTATGACATGTTCACTTTATCATTCTTTCTCATATTGTCTACGTGACAATGTTCACATATTCTATCAACATCCGTCTCACTGATATCTCTGTTCAAGAATTTGGCAATCTGTCGCACAGTACTAGGCATGTCCTAAATTAGTTAGAGGTAATTCATAATCACGAATACACATGACCACTGATATTTCTCGTACATTTACATGCATATTGTCAATTTGTTGTACATTATCTTATATTCATATTGCTATAATTAAAATCACAATTGAAATTGCATCTACATTTTGTACATCAACTCGGATATCCAATGTTACTTGTGACACATGGTTATTTTAAACAATGCATTGATAGAAATGCTGTCTGTAGGAAACCCGTTTTTTCGTTTCAAACTGTGGTTAAATTCTAATTTCATTACCATTGTTTTTATCACTTACATTTTGTTACCCGGTTTGTACAACCAGTACTCATAAAATGTCTTGTTGTTTACAAATGGAGATTTTAAAATAAAATACATTATGAATTGAATGCTCTATTGGTTCTTTTTTCAATGATGATTGACTTACTTTCACAATGTCTTCATATGTAAGAAATAGAACAGATTTGTCAGTACGTCTCTCCCAGTATTCGAGGACATGTCTCGTCCATGGTCCATTGTGTCCTGTGAATATATATATCAAACTAGGATACACTAGATCGTGAAAGGGTGGCACGGTGGTCGAGTGGTAAGACGCTTGACTCCTGATCGAGAGGTCCCGGGTTCGATTCTCAGTCATTTAAGAAACGCTATTTAGTGTTTCCCACCCAACTAGAGGTGATCCTGGTAGGAAACCCAGGGGTAGTCTCGCGTGTATCGGTGCTTTACACCGGGCAAGTTATAGAACCTACAAGGGATCTTTTCGAAACGAGCTATGGTATCGCACCCGGATTCCTTGTATCTCACCTCTGTCTCTAAACATTTGCGATAATGCCCCAGAGTGGGCCCTGCAAATTACATGGAAGAAAGAAAGAAAGAAAAAGTGATGGACGTTCCTGTGCCTTATTTACAAACAGTGTTAGTCTAAACTTTACGTTTTCAAATGTTCTATTCGCTCTCATGTTGTTATACATGTTTCGATTTTGATAAATGTTGTTTAATGGGTAAGCCCAAATAATAAGATATACTTCCGCATGGTTAAATCTAATTGCAAAGAAATAGCAGGGATTATACAATAAATGTTGTCCATTTCAAGTCTAAGTCTGATTTGTAGTCTTACAAATTTCAATGTTGGTGAATAAGGCAGCTGACTCCGGTATCACGAAGCTCATTGTCGAACTCAGCAATAGAACCACATTTCAAAGGTATACTCTTTTGAATAACAATACCAAAGAGAGGAAGGTTAGTAAGTATAACACTTCAAACAGACAATTTAAAGTGTATAGAGCTATATCTAACAGTCATTTAATGTCAAAATAATTACTTGCATCGCTTTTAGTATGATACTAGACTACCTTAATTACAAATTAAAACTTTGGATGGGTTCCGTGTACTTTGATTCAATCGTCAAAAAAACCCAAACAATTCTTATAATTTCACAGGGTGTTCTAGAACACTTTCGTATGAAAACAAACAATTCGCATGTCCAATAAATCACACAGAGAATTTCTGTTAAAGCTAAAGCGAAAAATAATCTAATGAATATGAAAGCATAATTGTTTTTCAGTTTTTGAAGTTGTTCGTCAGATATCGTCAGATATAGCTCAATACACTCTAGACGGAGAGAATGTGGGCCTACACATATGTACTTGACACCACCAAAGACTAACAAGTCGGGAATGGTGTAAACACCTAACAAGCAAATGTAATACTTTTTAGATCAAACAACACTCAAACGAACGAACACCAATATGACATTCAGTGGTTGTGTATAGTATAAATGCAAGCAGTTTCAAGAAAACTATCAACTATGATTGGTGCCCCCATAGCGCAGTGATTAACGCGAGTTCCGTCTTATCTGGTGAACAGGTTACACCGGGTTCAAACACTACCGTCTTTATTCAAAACGTTCCTTCAATGTCGTATATGAGTAGTATAGAAATGGTGGGGAAAAACTCATCTAGATGAGTATTTGCCCCTGAGATGAAATATTTGCCCAAATATGGGCAAATTTTCATCTCGTGGGCAAATCTTAATTTCAGGGGCAAATACTCATCTCAGCGGCAAATACTCATCTCAGGGGAAACACTCATCTCGTGGGCAAATACTCATCTCAGGAGCAAATACTCATCTCAGGGGCAAATACTCATCTCAGGGGAAATACTCATCTCAGGTGCAAATACTCATCTAGATGAGTTTTGCCCCCACCAATTCTATACTACTTATATGTATTTGAGTATCAGCAGTATTACTTAACATTCACCCATGATGAAACCAAAACGTCTTATGGATGTATCTCAATTATAGCACTTATTGTAGTTCTATATATGTCAATGGTAAGCGAACATTTCCATTTGATATTCTTACCGGTACCGTTGATGAATATGTCAGTGAAGAGTTCCCACGTGGCATCTTGTTCCGTCAAACCATCTCCCCATTGCATTAGACGGAACAATGACGTCAGCACATCTTTGGGATTTCTGGCTACATAAATTATCTGTGAATAGTAGACAGTCAGTGCTATGTTTCAATTCGTCCATTTGGTGCAACAGTATCGTATTTTGCTATATAGTAGATGATGATATATACCAATGTTGCACTGAAGGGACGGCTTATCGTTGACAATCAAGGTGATGGGAATTAAACATGCTTGGATCTTTGAGCTGACAATAAGTGATGATTTGATCAAATGATACCGTCAAAGACATACTGTACATGTACGTACAATGTATATATACAATATATGGTTATTGCTAGGTAAGACATGTTGCACAAAACTGTCGACAATCGACTCTCGACAAAGGGAGTTAGATAAATTACAGGATTCGTATATACTAGTACCCATATAACCCGTTCCGAGTTGACTATATCTTAGTACGAACAAGAATGCAATATAAATGATAGGATTGTGACGTACGTAAGTATGCTCGTCGCCTTTGGAATCCTTTTTGTACCTGATGTGCCCGGTTATTTATATAGAGTGTCGTCTTTTCTAACCAACTTTTCATTTTACTTTATGTGAAACAAGTCAGTTGCCTCAAGCCGTGAGGAGGCTAGCTTTGGTTTTTCATGAGGGAGCACTGAGTCCAAATGGTCAACGATCATAGGCCTACCCGTACTGTTGAGAAACGTCGTATTTACATCAAAGTATAAGCACAGGTAACTGTATCGTTGAAAACGAAAAAAAAAACGAAAAAAAATATTTTTTTGAAAATTTATATTTTTCTATAAAGGTTTATTTGTTCTAGATGAACCAGAATTTCAATCAATCAAAAACAAAATTTGACTATCAATATCTCCATAAACTAATTATATTCATATACAGCAATGCTTAAAGTGCTTATATGCCAGATCTTATCAGAATTGATCAAATAGTTAAAAAGTTATACTATAAAATGTAGATACTGTTTCCCAGCCGATTCATATGGTGCAATCAACACAAATCCATATGGCCGTCCCTCACAATGTGTTACACCAGCGACAGTGAAAGTATACCTTTAAGCAGTGGATTTTATGATAAGAAGTTAATTTTTGGCTTACATTCATCCCGTAACATTGTTTGTGTAAACACACATCCTTTTATAGATAATTGGTATGCATAAATAAGTTTTTTTATTAAAAATAAACTGCACCTCTCGAACCGGCTCGTGGATTTCTGTACAAATTGACCTTGATAGAAAAATATAAATTTTCAAAAAAAATATTTTTTTTTCGTTTTTGTTTTCTTTTTCAACGATACAGTTACCTGTGAGTATAAGAAGTTAAATACCAAACAAAGAAAATCACCTACCCTTCCTTTTCCTGTCTGTAGTTGTTCAGGTAACAGGAAATGATGTAGGTGACATTTTATCATCCGAGGAGAAGTCATCTGTTCGACATGTTTTACACCTAGATAATAATATTATAGACTTCATTATTAATATCATTGAACAATGAACACGAACATACTTGTGACTAGAACATGTATTACTTCTGTCAATTCGTTCCTTATTATACTTGCAACTACATTTTGTATCTATTACGGAAAATATCTTATTTTAATTTACATTGTTTTGCACAAAAAAGGGATAAACCAAATACCTAATTTTTTGATAAACAAACTTATAAGAATAAAATTTGGACTTTTTAACTGGCGAAGCTTAGTGATATGATTGTGCCTTTGGTATTGTGACGTGTAAAAGTGGTTACATTGTTTCTGGTTTCTATGCTGTTTCAGTTGCGTGGTGCCGTCTCCGCCACTTTATTATTATCCCTTTAGAAGGAGAGGCGAATGATAAAGACATAAATGACAAATACAGGGGGAGAGGGGGGGGGCGGAATTTCGTAGTTACCTCTGTAATATGGAAATCTGTCATCAGTGACGTCAATAATTGGAAACCGGTCGTCAAGTTGCACAGAATTGGCTGTGTTGAAATCTAACGTTTGTACCAAGTAAATGATTTCCTGAGTTACGGTTGTATCTTGAAATAAATGCAAGTACGGATGGAATTATATTGTCCCTAGAGTCGTATTAGAATTACAGAAGTATAGTCATTGGAACTGATTCTCAAATGGTTACAACATATTTAGCTTCACATTATGTCTATTTATCAGTAAGGAAAAAAATCGGAACATCTTTCACATGTTTATCTCTCTTGATAACTTGAAATAAAGACCACTGGGTTAACGCAGTCGTTTCCCTTTACTTAAAATAACGGACATGCAAATAACACAGCAGTCACTTCTTTAAAATTAATGTATAAAATGTCTATTTATCAGTAAGGAAAAAAATCGGAACATCTTTCACATGTTTATCTCTCTTGATAACTTGAAATAAAGACCACTGGGTTAACGCAGTCGTTTCCCTTTACTTAAAATAACGGACATGCAAATAACACAGCAGTCACTTCTTTAAAATTAATGTATTTTGTTCGAAATCACATTAATAGGTATAAGAAACAAAATTAGAAATAACAATTGGATGCTATTTCGTTTCGTGTGACTATTTGATTTTAACCTAATCTAGGAAATTAAATCAAATTTTAGCCAATCTAGGAAATTTGTTCAAATTTTAGCCAATCTAGGAAATTAAATCAACTTTTACCTAATCTAGTAAATAAAATTTGACTTTATCTAGGAAATTAAATAAAATATTTACCTGATCTAGGAAATTAAATCAAATGTTTACCTGATCTAGGAAATGAACACATCCAGATGTCGTCTGCTCTTGTATCCATGGTTTCTATCTGCTCCACATCATTCACAAACATTGCTATACCTTTGTACACCTTCCTCTCAAGTATAAGCCGCGGCTTGTCCTCATTACTTTCGTCTTTGTTCGCCATGTTGTTATCTGAATATGTTATATCGCTGGCTTAGAATGAGAAGGTCGTAACTACAAAATCAATATTTTGAGCAAACAAGAAAAACTGTCTGACAATAAAAACTGTCTAACAATCACTCTTTACTTATGGTAAAACAAGCTGTTTCAACTTTAGTTTGGTCAACATGACAAGTTCGGATTTTCATGAAAATAGGCCCATAAGAAGTGCCTTATGGTGCAGATTTCAAATATACATTAGTCTTATAAGATCGTAAGTGGCACTTACGACCTTCTCATTTTAAACCAGCGATATGTCATTCAAATAAATAATCCAATGGCTATTCATGCAAAAAACAGTCACAGTTTCAAAACTTGTCCTACGTTTAGCAAGTTAAATTTACTCGGTCGAGTACTTGAAAAGTACTTTAAGTTGTAAGAGATATACAACGCAAGCACAAGGAGCGTGATTTGCTACCTATAAGTTATCCAGTAATGTATTCATAAAGCTATAAGTTGTATACTGGAATATTTCACACAGACTCACCTGTCTTACTCACTCATTCACAATATCCTACAAAACTTTTCCTAAATAAACGCTTGCAATACTTTAAGTTAGATAATCTACTTTGTGCCAGCTCCTAGCTTTAAGTCTCTCAGATCGACTCATTCACATGATAAACAAAAAATAACCGTTGTAGTTCGTTTGCTAAACGGTACAGTGCGTATATCGTGTACGATTTTCACCCAGCTGTATCACAGGACCTTACAATGAAATAAATAATTATGAAGATAAATACCCTGTGGTTATATACAGTAAAACTTCATTATCTCGAGGAGTGATCAGAACAGGTAAAATGCTCGAGATAAACAGGATGCTCGTAATAGCCAAATGACATGTATTGATGATACAAACGGACATTGGTTTAAAACTTGCTCGAGATAAGCCAGGTTCTCGTGATATTGATGCTCATCATAACGAAGTTTTACTGTACATATACATTATTATTGCCCGTTTTAGTTTGCAGTTCATGGCCGATGACCATAGTAAATATTTAACAAACACAGACTGATAATATTCTGACCGAATTGATGTTTTGATAACGATACCTTTGTGCAAAAGCTCAACGCTTAAGGACATTCGTTCCTTTTGAAATTTTCTGTACACGGTATATAAAACCTGTTATTTTTATGAAACTCTGATCAATGCCAATCATTTAGAAAATTCCCAACAGTTTTGCTCGGCTAGTTTTTAAGATATTTTTAGATTTAGGGGACAACCCCGAAAACTGAAAATGTATTTTACCGAAAAAGTTTTGGTTCAAAATGCATAAAAGTTGGCATACATGAAATTACGCATGTAAGGAATCAAGCAGTAAAGTTTATTAATTTACTTCGTAAGTTATTTGTATTTTTAAATAATGTTTAAAAATATGCATTTTTTAAAAAAATATGTTTTACGTGAAAACCCGTTAAACAACATACGGTTTTCGTATTGCAACAAGTACAGAAACAATTATAGAAGTTTCATAGCAAATTTCATTACGATTGCTCGGCTAGATTGTTTTTAATTGAACTTATTGTGATTTCAGAAATGCTGAAATCAGGGGAGGTTACAAACCGAATCAACGTTTTGCATCCGTAGTCTATAGTTTTCGCGATACTTAGTAATACGCGTTATATAAATGATAATAATCAAATATGTTAACAGTTTAAGGGTTGTTTCTCCTGCATTTGCTTGTCAATACCCTTTAGAAATAAACACAAAAGAACATTCTTTTAGATAGTTTGGGGTGCGGTTATAAGATATTAACTAGTTTTGATATTATCGAGTGCATAGTCCTACGTTTTACAAACGTTGTAACCAACTCGTCATATTTATGTTTAAAACCATTTGGAATAAATCATTCGTAAGGCCTCATCAGTAGTTTCTTCGATATTTTTGTGAATACTGTAAATTAGTATTTAACATGATTCAGAATTATCGCGATTTTAAGACATGAAAATGTACTACCACATCAATTTTCAACTTTTGCATACGTTTTGATCATGGTATTTAGATGCTTGAGATACGTAAAAGGGACCTCGATTTTTAAACTTCCCTCATCTGAAATGGAACGAATGTCCTTAAATCTAATATTCCAGTCACACGAATGTCAAATGAGCCGGAAACGTGGGAAAGGGTCCAGATTAGCCGGAAACATGGGAAAGGGTCCAAAATCAGCCGGAAACGTGGGAAAGGGTCCAAATCAGCCGGAAGCACGGGAAAGGGTCCAAATCAACCGGAAACGTAGAAAAGGGTCCTAATCAGCTGGACACGTGGGAAAGGGTCCAATATCAGCCGGAAACGCGGGAAAGGGTCCAAATGAGTCAGAAACGTGGGAAAGGGTCTATATCAGCTGGAAGCTTGGGAACGAGTCAATCAGCCGTAAGCATAAGAAAGGGTCCAAATCAGCCGGAAATTTTGGAAAGTGTCCAAATAAGCTAGAAACGTGGGAAAGGGTCGAAATGAGCCGGACACGTGGGAAAGGGTCCAAATCAGCCGGAAACATGAGAAAGTGTCCAAATCAGCCGGAAAAGTGGGAAAGAGTCTTACATCAGCCTGAAATTAGCTGGACACGTGGGAAAGGATCCAAATCAGCCGTAAACGTGGGAAGGGTCCAAATCAGCCGGAAACATGGGAAAGGGTCCAAAGCAGCCGGAAACATGGGAAAGTGTCCAAATCAGCCGGAAACGTGGGAAAGAGTCTTACACCAGCCTTAAATCAGCTGGACACGTGGGAAAGGATCCAAATTAGCCGTAAACGTGGGAAGGGTCCAAATCAGCCGGAAACATGGGAAAGGGTCCAAAGCAGCCGGAAACGTGGGGAAGGGTCTAAATCAGCCGGAAGTATGTGAAAGGGTCCAAATGGGCCGGAAACGTGGGGAATGGTCCGAATCAGCCGGAAACGTGGGAAAGGGTCCAAAGCAGCCGGAAACGTGGGAAAGGGTCGAAATCATTCGGTTGAAAGATGACATAAAAACTCGAAACACATTCCAAAGGATGCGTTGAATTGGACAAGGTTATTACCGCCTGTAAAATGTCGTCGGAATACTTTGAATACATGTATAGAGTATGTCTAGATTGAATCTTGCACATTCTTTAATTGTGCCTAATGATTGATTTTTAATGCAATTGTGTAAAAATCTATTACAATCACTATGAAAACATGGGTTAATCTTAATAGTGACGAATATATATGCATCCCACGTTTTCAACTTGAGGTAGTACGGAACTTTGCACGGTCGAAATTAAAAGTTGGCATATATGCTCTTTTTTCATCATCAGCTCGTCACCTTAATTCCACATTCGTATAACTCATATTTTTTCGTTTTGAGAAAAACGCGTTTAAAGATTGAAAGTTCCCTAGGACTCATATACATTTACAGATTAAGATGAAATTTTGTATACAGTTTCATATGCATGTATTAATGCATGTTGTCAAATATTATACGATTCGATTAAAGAATAAGAGAGCTCATCAAAAAATAAAATTTAAAAAGTTGGCCATTTCTAACTGATCATATGAATGAATTGAGTTCCACGTCCAATTTGCTACTTATCTGCTATTGGTTCTTAATTTTTGAGCGGTGGCTTGATTTTTGAGCATTTATCTCATAATTTAAGAAGAAGTGTAGTAGATTTCGGATGGATATTGCCATAGAATTGAGCATACAATCAATCTTGTTTCATACATTTTATAACTAAAACTACAAAATATTAAAAAAAAGAAATGTAATCTATGTAAGCCTAACAAACAAAAATTTGAATCGCACAAGCTATCATCTTAAACAATGTCTACTAGTGTTGTGTTTTGAGACTAATGCGTTCCATTTTTGTTACCTTTCATGAAAGACATCAATTCAGGATATCTTGTTTGTACATTTACATGTTTAAGTACAAACGTAAACTTGTTGAATGTTCAATTAAAGACCCGTTTTGTTTGGTTAGAGAAATATAGAGCCAATTGCTAGGTTGCGTAGGTTATAGCTTTAAATGCAGTGCAGTATGTACCAGATTGAGTCTGTTTTTGTTGATCACCTAAAAGGTGATCCATGGCTTACCAGGTCGTGTTTAAGTTAAGTCAAAGTAGTAACCAATGTTTAGGGCTCTTTTCACCTGTTAAGCCGCTCAAGCACCCTTTAGAAACCTACGTTCGTGTCTCCCTTGGGAGACTATTTCTCTCCTGTGGATGTGGCAACCAACATCGATTTGCGGCACCAAGGAATATACACTGCCCTCACAGGTACCATTTTACACCTTGGAGTGGAGCATGTGGACTATTATTGCTCAGAGAAATTAACCAGTGGTCCAGACGGGGTTGAATTCGGAACATCTCGATCCCGAAGAGCGCACCCATCCTAGTACCAGTGTTTGGTATTAGGGTACTGCTACTACTAAACATATTTGACATGTAGTTCGTATCATGACGTGATGTGTACCTCATTGTACCAGGAATGATTTACAGCATCAGGGCTGAGCACACATGTGATGGCTACACTTAATACTAGTAGTTTGGACAGCAGAGTATCCAATATAGCTTGGTTTGGTTTGGTGTTGGTGAGGTTTCATGTACTTTGGGTCAGATTAGTATAAAATAGAGGCTCTCGCAGTTGTGGGAAACGGTGTTAAAACCTCCAATAGAACATGACTGTATTGGTTGCCTTGTGTGTTAGGGAACCCCTTAGAGCCCTTCAATCGGTGTTGAAGAGTACTTCAGACAAGTAGGGTTGCTTTATTTGGGTTGGACAGAAGTTACCCTAAAAGGTTGTAATGACACAAATCGGGCAACATACCCTATAAAGAATCGATGTGGTATTGGGTAACACAATTGGGGATGTTATTCGACAAGTACTCCTTCGTCTTTGGTACATGTATGGCTATAGTGCTCTTACAGAGTCTGGTATGTATGTGCATGGTGGTACTACATATGGCTGCTGCCCTTGATCGTTTAGAATGTTTAGTTCTCCTAGTGGTAAATGTATGTCTGTTATTTGTTGTGGTAAACTTACTACTTTATAGGAAATATTTTCATTGCAGTGACTATACATTTCAGAGGCATTATTGTGTGACCGTGTGTACCTGGCATAGTATGGTCTGTATTTATACATGGTGGTAATGTCATATTTAAGCTGTACATGCTTCCTATAATGCCTGGTACAGCTAATACGGTACTTAATGGAGGTAATTACACTATTAACAATGTAAGGTATGTACTCGATGGTGGTGATTATTCCCACATGGGCTATGAAGGCTGTCCTTTGTGGTGATAAGTATATCCTTTAGGACCTGATATGGCTGTACTAAGTGGTTGACTCTACCACTTAGATACACACATGTATTAAAATTATGTTTATGGTATCATCATGGGGCTAAGCCTACCGTACATGTGTGTCTTATACATTGTCGTATTTATTCAACTTACACAATATGCTCTATGAACACACATTGTACACATATTGCATATGTTCTTCTTCTGATATTGAACTATTGTCGTATAAAGATGAATTCCATCTCAAACAAGATTCTTATAGCTAATTGGGTTTGATAATTAATAAAGCTAACACACACATACGTATGAAAATTTTGAAATTAGAACAATTTAAGTTTAAAAAGGTTCAAAACTGAGAAAAATTGTCCGAAATGTGAAACGTCCGAAAATATGTTTACTTTGCAAACCTGTCGGTTTTCACATTTACACAAAAACTATTTGATTTATACTTTCCTAACAACATAATGTATACGATTAATTAACATACGTTTGAGTAAGCAATACTTACATCGTTCTTAGAAGAATTAAATGAGCATTTTGATAACCAAATATTTTCATGTTTACGTCTTGAGCAGCCATTGCACCAGCTTTCGTTAGATCACGTGGTATAAAATATGAAATTTCATTGGCTGAAAAGTTGTTCGTTTGTGGATCTAACTTCATTGCATTTCATGCGAGTTAGACGTTTGTGGCACAGCTACTTTACCTATTCATGTTATTGCTACATACATATAAGTTATACCATGTTGTAGAGCTTTTTAAGACGATTTCAACGATACCAAACACTCAATTTTCGTCAAAAATGAGTAATACGGTTGTGGAAATAAGGTGACGAGCTGTCTCCGTTGTTCGAAAAAATTATGACAACATGCCCCGTTTATACTTAAATATATCAGTGAAAAGGGCGAATAAAAGGGTGTAAATCTGCATATAGACGGGAATGGAAATTGATAGTACGATGGTGAAAACTCGAAAGCACGACAGTGAAAGGTCGATTGTACGAAACACGATAGTACGACTTTTCACTATCGTTTTATCGTTGTTTCGTACTATCGACTTTTCACCATCGTATTTTCGAGCTTTCACCATCGTACTAGCAATTCCGCGATGGTCCTGAGGGAACACAGTAGAAATCAGCCAGTTTGACATACTGGCACATACATGTACAATACCAATCGGGACCCTTCGGATATAACTGACATCGCATGACGGAAATACTCGAGTAGTTACGATCGGTACAATGTGTCATGTATTGACAAACATATTATATAGTATACTATATATATAGTACGGTCATTTGAAATGCGTGCATTTGAAATCATTATCATTTTACTGGGTCAAATATTATTTCGCTTAAACATGCTTATCTATCTCGCAAACAAGTTAACTGTGACCATTAGCTACAAAATTACCGTAATAAATAATAGATATCTAACAGGGTGACATATCTGATTTTATGCTGTACATTTGTAACATGTCATAAATTGTGCTCACATTAAAGTACATTTCGTATAAATCCTAAAGTGTATGCTCAGTTTTATACCACACGTTTTATCCAATAGTTGATTTAACTATCATGCACCGGTCCAATCGCATAAACTGGTTGCCCTTGCTTGTACTTATTCATCTAGTCTAGTTTGACATTCATATGTATATGTTTCCCAATATTAAATGAAAAAACAGTCATAACTCACGAAACTTTTAAATTTTGTACTACACATGTCCATGGTTCCATGTGTAATATGTCGGAAGGCGACTCAATTTATAAACTTGGAACACCACTGTAATAAAAGTATTCTAGGTGTATTTCAAATTTATTGCGGCCATCTTGGATTCCGGGTTCGCACCACGCGTCGACAATTTATATGCCGGCAGTTCTATATACTACAGACATAGGCGAACATTTTGGTATATAACATTGCTTGTTCTACTTGAGTTGTCACCTAACCCCAAACAGATCACCAATTGTTCCCCACTCTAAAGCAACACGCAGTCCCGTCCAATACATCATAAACCCCATGCAGCCGTTGTATCCACGATACCGGTGTATATAATTTTCTCGTGATGATTCTTTTCATCGTGATATTGCCTGCAGGATTGTTTACAATAACTGACGAGTATATTAGATAGATAAATACGAAAAGTTCCAATTTCTGAATAATCCAGTCAAAATAGGCTCAAAATGGGCCTAACCCAAGCCAAATTGCAACAGAAACAATTTTACCACCAACGCCAAGTTCAAACCTTGGCGGACTTTAGGAAAAAGTCCTCAAAATTTTGATAAGGGAAAGGGGTGAAATCCAAGATGGCGTCTAGGATGTCTGCCATAAATTGCTGAACCACTAACTATCAATTTTCTAACGAGGTAGTTCTATATATAGATATAATAAAGAATATGTGTACGGGAAGTGTTCATAAAAAAGTGTGCATCAAATTGGATGGGATAAGTGACCACTCAAAGGTCAAAGTCAATGCCATTTCAAAGTAAACTACTTAAAACGCTAAAAATGAATATTTCTCTATACTTTTATTGGTTTAAGATCTATTTTTCATTGTATGAGGTTATTTAAGCATGAAAGTAGTTGGTAAGTGTAATCAGAATATTGAAAGTTGGAGAAAAGAGCCAGTTTTACTCCAGTACACCGTGTCCAAGAGCTGATTGTGATAACTATTATCATCAATAGTAGCATTAGAATTTTCATTGGTATAACTAAATGTTTGTGTGAATATTATAAATTGAATGAGGTTGCTTAAATTGTCAGCAACAACGACCACTTTGAGGACAAGGTCAAGGCCATTTTTAAGTCAAATGACAGGAAAAAAGATTATTATGCTATATTTTCTTTGATATTTCACATTTTCTAAGACTATTAAAGCATGGAAGTAGTTGGTATAATCTACAACACTAACCAAAGGTCGTTCAGGATACAAAAATACACAGTTACAATGTGATGGTATTTCCACGCTGTATTTTTAGTGGGTTAGATATTTGTATTGTAGTGTTGCTTAGAGTAAAACAATATTCAGTATGTTGCATGTGTGCTTGGAACATTGGTGGGTGAGTAATGTTGTAACTCATATAACGAGGATGAATATTCCAACCCTGTTGGTTACCAATAGGGCCTATGATGACTGTTCAGTACATTGGTGAGCATCACAAAGTGCTAAAACTGACTGTGTCAAAACTGAATACTGCCATGGGGTCATTGATGACTGTTCTGGCTTGCTCCTACAAATAGAGCATTGAATTATTGAATGGTTGTTAACAACAGTCTTGAATATTCAATTGGACTTTGTGTGGTTGTTAATATGTGGTATGTAATAACTATTCTCAACACTAAATGATTATTCCATTATATCAACAAGGCCTAACTACAAGGACTTTGATGCATAAAATGTTGCCAACATTGGCTAGTACCAGGTCGGGCGAATGCTAATCCCTGCACTATTACGTCCACTATTGACACTACATTAATGGTTCCCAACACAGACACATAGTATGTGCTTATGATGAATGCTTCGTGTAATGGTGAGACCTTTCAGTACATAGAATACTAGTTCCCCGGCATTAATGAATCTACTTATTAATGTACTATAATAGTACCTTGTGATTGTTCCCTACACTGATAAGTCATTTATAGAATATTGTTATCAACACTTGCGAGTCCCCACAGGGACTAGGATAAGTGGTATCAGCTCTGATGAGTCCCCTATATGACATAGGACGGATGTAGTCAACGCGGACGAGTTCCCACAATGACTATGACAACTTCTGCAAGCACTGATGAGTCTCCCATAAGACCTTCATTAATGGTTCCCACCACTGATGAGTCCGAGAGGACCTTTGATTACAGCTTTCAACACTGGGGAGTCCTTCATATACATGTACACTAATATAATTGTAAAAAACACGGATAAGTCTTCCATGGACCCTTATATGTCTGCTGTCAACACTCCCGAATCACATAGGGTCTACATGTAAGACAAGTACCTCAGAGGATATTGCATGACTGTTTCCAACTCTGATGAGTTATTTATAGATACTTATAAGTTTGCTTCCAGTACACGTGCGTCTAACAATAGGGTCTAATTAAAACAACTGAATGACTTCCCCCAGCACTGCCGAGTTCACATACATAATGCCTTCATTATTTTTTCCTAACACTGATGGTCCCTGTAGACCCAATTATGACTGCTGCCAATGCCGATGAGTCCATCGCAGGGCTAAATACGACTGTCGTAAGTGAATCAACGCCTGTTTAGCCTTTCATTGGGCGTTGTATAAACTATTGAGCATTGACAAGGTCCTCATATGACCTTTATTGATTTTTCATACACTAGTTGGTCTATAGAAAGCCTTAGATGACTACTTTTCAAAACACTGGTAAGTTCACCTAAGGGTATATGATGAATTCCCTAAACCCTTGTGAGTCCTTTTAAAGTGTATAGAGCTATATCTGACAATATATACTTTTAAAAATTCAAAAACTGAAAAAAAATATTATACTTTCATATCTATTAGATCATTTTTCGCTTCAGTTTAGCAGAAACTCTCTTTGTGATTTATTGGACATGCGAATTGTCCGTTTTCATACGAAACTGTTCTAGAACAACCTAAGTCGACGGTTTAAATGATAAGAATCGTCTATTTTCGACAATTGAATCAAAGTGCTCGGAACCCATCCAAAGTTTTAATTTGCAATTAAGATCTAGTATCATACTAAAAACAATGCAAGTAATTATTTTGATATTAAATGATCGTTAGATAAAGCTCTATACACTTTAACTGTGACAGTTCCATACACTAGTGAGTCCCCTTATGGGAATATGCTCAATTTACATAGGCCCTATTTGGACGGATGCAAACACTGGTGAGTTCCTTATGGCAACTACAAATAGGTTTTAGGATGGCTATTTTCAAGGATGACAGTTCACTGCACTATTGTGTCCCTAATATAACATAAGATGGCAGTTATCTACTCCGCGGAAAGAACAATAGTACATAGGATGACAGTTCTCTACACTGGCGAGTCCCACTTAGTACCCAAGATCTAAGACAACAGTTCCTTACCTCCGTGGAATAAAGGATGACTGTTTCTTATGTGGGACATATGGTGACTACTGTGTCATTGTTTTGTCCCTGATACTTACTGACAATGACGGTCTCCAACACTGGTGAGTCCCCCATAGTACTGACGATGATACTTCCCAATAATAGCGAGTCCCTAACAGTACCTAGGGTGACAGTTCCCAACATTAATGAGCCCCTAGTGATGTAAATTATGACATTTTTAAACTGAAGAACCTCATAGGGCATTGTATGAGAATTTCCAACATACATGAGTTCTACATAATGTAAATATTAAACTTAGAGCTCTAATAAAATCGATATACTTAAAACATTGACCTTTAAAGACATGCACATTGACCTTCAAATGGCCATTGTTTGATTCTGGTTTTAAGTTCACTATATCTAAGTATACTAAGTATTCTTACTTGTAAGCATTTATTTGTATCATTGGTAAGACTAACTAAGCTTTTCACATTTTGACCTTGACATTGGCTTTCATATGGTCACTGTTGTGAGTAAATGTGAAGGACACTACCTAATGACGTCATTCATTGATCAATAATGGTCGATTACAACTTTTGGCGAGAAAAAACAACTTGTCAACAAACTGGATCAAATTTACTTGGAAAATGTTATTGTTGCACCGGCTGCATGGGGTTATTTCCCTTTCCTGAAAATTTAACATGGGTGTTTGTTTACATGTATTATTTTCGTTTCCAACGGTCATTTGGTGTGATTTTTCTGTTTTTCGAAGAGTAAAGCTCATTTTAGCATTTTTCAACAAAATATGTGTCGAGGAGTTTGTGATTAATATTGATTTTGTCTCTTTCGTTTCATACACCGGCTGCATGAGCTTTAAGGCTACGGTTGTGCCCATCTTTATAGCTACAATGTACATAGTCAGAAGCTTCACCTATCCTGGAAGTTCCGCCACCATCGTCATGTTCCATTGACGTGCACCGCATACCGTACCCCTATATATCCTCGGAAGATGCAGAATTTGATCCAAATAAGATACGTTTTTGAAATTTCACGTACAAGTTTACGCAGTATTATATATGAAATATTTTTTGCACTCCACACAAAATTATTTGTTTGTATGATGAATGGTATGGAGCGTCTGACAAAAGTCTACGGAATTCTGGTACAACCATCGTACATGTATAATTGTACTTCAATTTTATATGAACTTGGTCCTGTATGGTTTGTAATAGTTCAGCGAGTCAATTAAAAGTAATCATTGAAACTGTCCCAGTCAATACATCCATCACAAAAACTTAAAACTCGCTTTTCATATTAGTTTGTTTTCACTCCACATTATCTTTAAAAAAAACCCAAATCCAACCAAACACCAATTCGCTTGGACTTACGTACTCCTTGAGCGGTATGTCATGTGATACGATAAGTCTATAACATGTTGGGCAACTTTGTGGAATAGTTCTGTTACGTCGCAGTTGAAGATCATTTTGACAATACCGACTGCTCGCTCTGTAAGTCAAGTACAGTCGAACTTCGATGCCTCGAACAGTACTTGCCTCGAACACCCCAGATGCCTCGAACTAGTTCTCCGGTCCCGTCAAAATCCCTTCTTTATTCATATAGAAAAAACATAGATGACTCGAATAGTACGAGGATCGAACACTCGAACTGACTGGCTGGTCCCTTGCTATGATTTACCAGTAGATGACTCGAACAATGCAAAATTTCGCACATTTCATTGATTGTTGAAATCCATTGTTTGTCCAAGGGAAGTTGGTGAAAGGGGTAATTAACACCTTGTGACAATTATTGTACTGTTTACGGATGTATTGCAGAACATGTTTGTGAAAAAAATCAATTACTTAATGAAGGAAATTATAACTGATTTATTTTTCATTTATTTAAATGTTTGCATTCTTTCAAACAAACTTAACTAGATTTATATTGCAATAAAATAATAACTTAAACGTATGTTTCTGTTTTCGCTATAATTTTATTTATTGATGGACAAACTTGGACGTATGAATCGCTAGTTTATAATAAAACACTGATTAAACAGGCTACCGTGCGGAGCGATTAATAGAATAGGGAACTTTGTTAACAAATGTGAATATTTGAAGAGCTAGCGGACGATTTCAAGTCAATTTTGTCAAACAATATCATGTTATATTATGAATATGCTTATTTTTTCACAATTTGACACAAATGCTTAAATATGCATTAAATATGAAATACGAACAAACACTCAAAACACGACAATTACACACGATTGATAGGTTCACGTATCGAGAAGCGTTCATGGCGTTCGAACTTATAAAAATACACATACAGTGCATATATACTCGTACCCCCGATGCCTCGAACCGGTAGATGGCTCGAACTATTTCCCGTGTCCGAAGGTAGTTCGAGGCATCGAAGTTTGACTGTACTAGCAACTAATCATAGTACATTTTGTAACTCATTTGTCAAATATTACACCCTGCAATAAGAAGAATCATTTTCCAAAGTGTGCTGGGCCAAACATGTGAAAATATTCTGCATGATGAAATTAAATGTTTTTGCTTTGGGTGGGATATAATCGAAACCACAGGTAACTATCGTTGAAAACGAAAATAAAATTTTTTTTTTTTAATTTATATTTTTTTCGTATTCAACGATACAGTTAACTGTGATCGAAACAAGATTATTCAAATTTTATCAAAATTGATAGGGAGTCACATGCACATGTATGCTTTACATTTTTCTGATTTTCAAATTATCCGTATTAAACACACATTACATCTACCTGTATTACTTATGTAAAGTGTATACAATTTACGTTTGAATTCAATGGGTCGAAATTTATTGAAATGTACTCATGTCAAGTCTGTCCATAACAGTAATGTCGAATTTTATGTTGTGAATACGACATCTACACCCCTGTTCCTTGAATTTGGTCTTATCAGTAATAAAAATGACACAGCTAGTTGAGACAAAACATAAAAGTATATATGATCATGCGACAAGATTATCGGTTATCAGTCATTTAAAGGTATGGGCTCGCTCTCGGGAGGAATGTCAAATTCACCTGAAACCAAACCCCTTCTCTGCAAATTGTCTATCCACCTAGACTAATTACGGTAGCTTGCCCATATGTAATTTGTTTCAAATCGCCTTAAACTAACGGTTGTCCAAAGTCACGGATATCCCTAGGTACTGAGCGTTCTTTTAGTACTCGGGGCAATCGTATCTACTCGGGCATTTCCGTAACTGAGACTTTCGCTAATTAAACGCCGAAGAGTTCCGATTGTACTCAGAGCTATCAATGCCCGTGAGTTTGTCATTGGTCATTTAGTATGGCAAGTTAAAACCTAATTCGTATGACTTCTCCGTGATACGGATGGGTGATGTGTACATGTGGATGCTCCGATTACTGTCGATGCAATAAGTAATTCTAATGAGGAAACTGTCCAATTCGAAAGAAAAGCGGGTTTAGTGAGCGACGTCATGTAGAAATCCATTCTGATCACCTTGGCCTTTTTGCAATACAATTCGATCTTTCACGTCTTCTCGTCGATTTGTATGAAATTGTCATGGTTAAATGTAGGGGCCCATCAAATCTAAAGTTTCTGATGATATATTTATTTAAAGAATCGAATCCAGCATTTTATAATTATTTAACGGCCTGTACATGTAGGGCGACGTTAGCGCGTTTCCAGGTTTTGTGAAGCGTCAGATGTATTCCCTTATCCATTCTATTAAAAATGTAAGCAATTAAAAGATCATTTCACGGCCTTAAACGGTAATATAAATCAAGCTAAAAACTACAAATACAACTTCTACTGTACATAAACTGTCGTTTTACGCTGTTTTTATATCGCGTATAACGTTACACTGACGAGATAACTGTACTGGATTATCATGATCTATTACTGGAAATTATATATACGGTCCATGACTATTATGATTTCTTTCTAAAACAATCACCAATTGACCGATCGCGACATGAGGACATTTTTATCGAAATAGCATTTAAATATAAATAAATTTTGATCTAAAGGCCGTTCTACACCAAATGGGTTGATACGTCTTGGCGTCTAAGTTTCGACTTATGGGGTCAAAATGTATCGTGTAGATATCTAGTAAACAATACAGCCCTACCACACATTTAGGGGATGTACAGCAGACGTTTGGACACTTAGAATTGTACATAGTTAATCTTATATTTCCCCATTACTGAACATTCTATTCCCTCTAGTTACTCGATTTTAAAAACTACACGTATGATATTATGTAGTTCACACCCCTTAACACAAAACCCAGTTACCGCGCGTGGAAATATGTCATACTTGCTAAAGTTCAAAGTCCAGCGATAAAACACGAAATGCTTACCTCATAACACAGCTATTGTAAGCGTTTTAGAATAATAAACAACATGGAGATATCGTGTAAAGCGGTTAAAGAAAATGAATGTTTGGACTTTGAAAATGAAGAGTATAAGGATATTGCGAAAGGTGTGGATTTATTGTTATATCGGTTTGTTGATTACGTCAACAAAGATCATCCACGTCTGAGGATAAATCGCTTAGTGCGTGGAGGAAGTATGGAAGAAAAAACGAGATTACTGAGAAGTCCTAGAGGAAGCAAACCTAAAACAGATGGTATCGAGTTTGATTATCTGGCTGTGATGGACAAGTGGTCAGGTGTTGAACGATTTCATCTTAAGCACTCATGTAGAGGGTGTATGAAAATAGTGTACGATGTTGGAGACCCTGACTCGGGCGACACGAAGTATCTTCCTACACAATGCTCTTACACGTTGAGTAGGCATGTGTACGACAGTGTCAATAAAAGATGCACATGTGACCACCGAACACCCTGGGAAGATGATACGAGAAGATGCGTAACGAGAAGAAGTGGATGTTCTGTGTGTACGGTTACATTCACCACCGGATCTCTCACATATAGATATAATGATCCATTCATTGGATTGCGTTTTTATTGGACACCTAAAGTGCCAATGACTGATGATAACAACTGCAGTTTGAGTAAGGACTTCATGTGTACTACATCCAATACATGTTCGCTGTTACAACATCCTATGGTGCCATGGCGCTCTGACGGTAAGGGCTTCATGTGTACTACATCCAGTACATGTTCGCTGTTAAAACATCCTATAGTGACAGGGCGTTATTACGGTAGTATCTATGTCTTCGTTGATTTTCACATGGCCATCGAGCTAAATCGAGAGAACATAATACATGATCCAGACTGCCCAACACCTACACAGTTACCATCTGATAGTACAACTGCTTTATATCTCTTCCCCAAAGGTACGACACATTGTGAGTTTACAGAACCGGGTAATCTTTCTTACTGTTGGCGAATTTCTACCATTGCTCACGAGTTGGATATGATAAAATCAACAACACCAGAACATCGGTATGCATATATGACATTGAAATTCCTTACAGTTACTTTATTTAAGGCCGCTGCAGACTTTATCGTTGGTAACCCCATCGGGTTTGTTAAGCCTTACACGATCAAGACAATATTTCTCCGCCATATAGATAAATGTCACCAAACAGATCGCGATGTGCAAGAATGTGTTACCGAGATGTTGGCAGATTTGATAGAATTCTTCCAGACTGGAAACCAACCACACTTTCATCTGAAGTACAGTATGAGTGCAGACATTATGGGACTTGCCTTTGGTAATGTACGTGCTAATGTTGCCGAGAGTCTTATTTGTATGAAATCAATCCTGTCCATGCCCAGTTCTCATTCTAATATGGACGACATTGTCAAGGACATTATGTCTTTGCGTTGCATTTTGTGGGTCAATACTTTAGAAAGTAGGTCGGAATCCGTCTTGAATGGACAAGAGGAAAGTCGGTTCGACCAATTCATCAAGATAAGAGAAACACATACAGCTGAGGAAGTGTTTATAAGGACGGTATGTGAGTATAAACCTACTCCAATGTTTGGCAGGATATGCCTCCCAGATGGCATTATGGAACGTATAAAAAATACTATAAATGAATGTCCATTAGAGCAGAGGATCAGGGCAAGTTTGGAAACGGCCGAGAGAGAGAGTGAGAGTGAAACCAGGGAGAGGAGAGAAGAAGAGTTAAACATACATGAAGAACGAAAACGACACTTACAGGGAAAGAGCACACAAACGAAGATGAAAAAGAGCAGACGACAGGAAGAAGACGGGAAGGCAGATTGAGAAGACTGATAAGGTTTGTAAATTGTTGTAAATCGACAAAATGACGAGTCTATGAACTACGTGTTTCTGCATATACTTGCTGGTAACTGACGGGAGATGCGATAACTTATAAAAATTAGACCGAACTTGAAGCGTTTTGTATGACGGTATACATTCATACCCCATTGGGTAGCCCTGTTCCCAGACAATGGTTCAGGCGAAGCATTCGTTGAAAAAAGCGTATGACTTTTTGTAGGTACAGGAAGTAAAAATAATTACATTGTATATATCCTTCAATCAACAGTCAATATGTGGTAGAGTTTACGAGAACTATCACTCAAAGCGAACGTGAATACCGTCGAATGGTTGTTGAAACTTTTCTCATTCCAAATGCATTGTACGTGTATATTGTACCCAGGAAAAGTTATGCACCTTCATAGAGACTGCATATTATCCAGTCATCCGGTCATCGCACACTGTATAGGAATCCGTCGTTCTGTGTACAATCTATATAAGCCGGACACACCCACCTCATGATGATGGACATATTGCTTTCGTTTTGCAATTATTGACGATCATACATTACCTTTTCCCAAAATATTTTTCTTCAATGTTTAAACCTTGTTCTGGAAATACACTGCATGTTAGAATATACAGGGTATGTCTGTCTATATGTTAAAGTGTGTCTTACACTTACATTTTGTGTATTTCACGTACACATCATAATCAGATAACATGCATTCATTATATGTCCCTTTGTTTCATTTAAGATAACGTGTTTGTATGTGTAGATTATAGATGAGACATTTAAAGAGACATTCCCTATAACTAGCACATTTTTTCTACTATCACATTAAATGAGCTAAATGTACAAAGCACTATCAATTATCATAAATTGTCAGAAGAAAGTGTGCGCAAAAATGTCTCTTTAATGTCAACAATATATTTATATCACTGATAATAGATTTTTTATTTTGTGGTCAAAGGGAAACAACTCGTGGCTATTTTGGCTCGTTACGGAAATATGTTTTTAGTCTTTTCTCGGTAATTAGTATACTTTTTTGTCGAAAATTTGAGGAGTTTTAGCAATAATGATTCTCATTTAATGTATAATAATCCTGAATCGATTTAAACGAACAAAGTTATAGGGAACGCCTCTTTAAGCTATGCAGGTACATGCAATACAGATTTGTGCTAACTTTACGAGTACCACACCTATATTATAAGTATTTCTGTAAAACTATTATTTGTGAGGGATAAATTTTCTTTGAAATCGTGGTTAAACTATACCATGAAATATAATCTCCGCAATGAATTCAGGTAAGTTACCGATTTTAGAGGGCCGTTTTCAGCGGTTCAGCTGTTCAAGTACTCTTTGCCCTTTTTTATTTCGACTGGTCATTGGGATACCTTAGGAAACCTACATTCCAGTCACCTTCGGTAGACTATGTCGGTCCTGATGGGTGTGCTGCAAATATCGAACTATGTTGCCCAGGAATATGAAAATTGTACTGACAGTGCTCTCACAGGTAGACCTACAAATTCACACCTTGGTGAAGTTGACCACTTGGGTTATTCTTGCTCAGAAAAATTGACCAGTGTACCAGACAGGATTCGAACCCGGGACCTCTCGATCCCGAAATCCGCGCCAATCACAAAATACAGACCAAGGATGTTTCCGCCTCATATTTTGTAATCCGCGAATTTACAACCTCATGGAATTGTATTTTTCCACATTACACGGAATTTAATACCCGCAAAATTGTTGGTTTTACAATAATGTTATTTCTTATTAGTATTGGTGCTTGCGCAGTGTACAATTTTGAGTAGTATAGTTGGGTTGGATTGATGTCATATTGTAGCATGTACAAAACTGAAATGAGTCAGACTTAATATGAAACTTTTAATATTTAGATGTAGATGTCGTTATTACAAATGACAAATGTAAGCGTAAAATACACACAACGGAAATTATGTTCCAATAAGTTTAATTCTGATTGATTATAAAAATATAATATATTTTGTATCTTAGTCTTCGAACAGTAGACCCGATCCTTTTACTTCTTTCAGTAGTGCGTCAACTCTCTCTGCGACTTCTGGCGTCAGTAATTGTTTCCATGTGCCTGCTTTTCCTAAAAAAAAACCACACAAAAACATTGACTTAATACGTGAACTAGTTTACTAAACTACTTAAAGTCTGGATTACCTCCCCTAGATCACTACGTTAGTAACGTTACGACAGGGAACCAGACTATAGACTTCTCAATATTGTACATTTGTATATATCAAAGGTTCAACCCACTTTCCTTGTATATATTTACTTATATTTAGTATTATATTTAAATAGCCTGGTGGAATTATCAGGATATGAATGTACATTTATATCAAATTTTGTAAACTTAAATGAATAATATTTCAAAAATTGACTCCGACATACATTATCTTGTATATTTGTCAATATATTGTACATGTATTTTACTGTATATTTGATTAGAATCTAAATCGCTGGCTTAGAATGAGGTCGTGCATATTTACGACCTGATAAGACTAATACATATGTAAAATCAGCATGACAGGGCGCTTTTTATGAGCCTCTTTTTATAAAATCGGAACTTGTTATGGTGACAAAACTGAAGTTGGAACAGGTTGTTTTACTAAAAGTAAAGAGTAACTTTTGGACAGTTTTTTTATTGTTTCCTAAAATATCGCTTTTGTTCTTACGACCATCTCATTCTAAGCCAGCAAAATGTGTATACATGGAATTTTACAACCGAAATAAAATAGTCCAATTATATTGTTATACATGTAATTTAGCTTTATGAAGCACATGTACGAATATCTATCAAAACATTGACTGTGTCAATCCAATATATAGCTTGCCCACATTGACATGAGCCTGACCTATTGATTACCATAATTTAACGGTCGATACATTGCCAACGTTTACAACACCGACTGTATGTTTTCATAATCGGGAAGTATCACGAAGACGCTCGAAATGTAATACAAACACAAATCTTAACTGCCGATATTGCACGATTTGCTATTGGAAATTGATATATTCAAAGCAAGAACATTGTAATATATTCTTGCATAAAGGTCAGGTTCAGGTCAAAATAGCCAAGCTATACTATCGGTAGAATGAATCACAACACAGACCTTGATTGATGAAGCCACCATCAGAGTCATCAAATACTTTCTTAATATCTCTCCAGTATGACATATTCACTTTATCATTCTTTCTCATATTGTCTACGTGACAATGTTCACATATTCTGTCAACATCTGTCTCACTGATATCTCTGTTCAAGAACTTGGCAATCTGTCGCACAGTACTAGGCATGTCCTAAATTAGTTAGAGGTAATTCATAATCACGAATACGCAAGACGACATGATATTTTCTAGTACATTTACATGTATATTGTCAATTTGTTGTACATTCTCATTATATTAATCTTGCTATAATTAAAATCACAATTGTAATAACAATTTGTATATCAACTCAGATATTTAATCTAACTTATGACACATTATTATTTTAGTCAATGCATTGATAAAAATGCTGTCTGTAGCAAACCCCTTTTTTCTTTTCAAACTGTGGTTAAATTCTAATTTCATTACCAATGTTTTTATTACTTGTATTTTGTTACCCGGTTTGTACAAGCAGTATTCATAAAAATGTCTTGTTGTTTACAAATGGAGATTTCAAAATAAAATATATTATGTATTCAATGCTCTATTGGTTCTTATTTCACTGATGATTAACTTACTTTCACAATGTCTTCATATTTAAGAAACAGGACAGATTTGTCATAACGTCTCTCCCAGTTTTCGAGGACATGTCTCGTCCATGGTCCATTATGTCCTGTAAATATATAGAGCAAACTAGGATACACTAGATCGTGAAAGGGTGACACGGTGGTCGAGTGGTAAGACACTTGACTCCTGATCGAGAGGTCCCGGTTTCGACTCACAACTGGGACACTTGGTCATTTCAGAAACATGTTTCCAACCCAACTAGAGATGATCCTGGTAGGAAACCCAGGGGTAGTCTCGCGTGTATCGGTGCTTTACACCGGGCACGTTATAGAACCTACAAGGGATCTTTTCGAAACGAGCTAGGGTATCGCACCCGGATTCCTTGTATCTCACCTCTGTCTCTAAACATTTGCGATAATGCCCCAGAGTGGGCCCTGCAAATTACATGGAAGACAGAAAGAAAGAAAAAGTGATGGACGTTCCTGTGCCTTATTTACAAACAGTGTAAGTCTAAAACTCAGACTCAGACTTTACGTTGTCAAATGTTCTATTCGCTCTCATGTTGTTATACATGTTCCGATTTTGATAAATGTTTAATCATTGATCAATAATGGGTAACAACAAATAATCAAATATACTTTCGCATGGTGAAATCTAATTGCAAAGAAATAGCAGGGATTATACAATAAATGTTGTCCATTTCAAGTCTAAGTCTGATTTGTAGTCTTACAAATTTCAATGTTGGTGAATAAGGCAGCTGACTCCGGTATCACGAAGCTCATTGTCGAACTCAGCAATAGAACCACATTTCAAAGGTATACTCTTATGAATAACAATACCAACGAGAGGAAGGTTAGTAAGTATAACACTTCAAACAGACAATTTAAAGTGTATAGAGCTATATCTAACAGTCATTTAATGTCAACATAATTACTTACATCGCTTTTAGTATGATACTATACTACCTTAATTGCAAATTAAAACTTTGGATCGGTTCCGTGTACTTTGATTCAATCGTCTAAAAAATAGACACTTCTTATAATTTCATAGGATGTTCTAGAACACTTTCGTATGAAAACAAACAATTCGCATGTCCAATAAATCACACAGAGAGTTTCTGTTAAAGCTAAAGCGAAAAATGATCTAATGAATATGAAAGCATAATTGTTTTTCAGTTTTTGAAGTTGTTCGTCAGATATCGTCAGATATAGCTCAATACACTCTAGACGGAGAGAATGTGGGCCTACACATATGTACTTTACACCACCAAAGACTAACAAGTCGGGAATAGTGTAAACACCTAACAAGCACATGCAATTATTTTTAGATCAAACAACACTCAAACGAACGAACACCAATATGACAAGAAAACTATGATTGGTGCACCCATAGCTCAGTGATTAACGCGAGTTCCGTCTTATCTTGGCGAACCTGTTACATCGGGATCAAACACTACCGTCTTTATTGAAAACGTTTCTTCAATGTCGTATATGAGTAGTATAGAATTGGTGGGGAAAAACTCATCTAGATGAGTTACTCATCTCGGGGAAAAATTCTCATCTAAGGGGCAAATGCTCATCACAGGGGAAATACTCATCTCGTGGACAAATACTCATCTCAGGGGAAACACTCATCTCGAGGACAAATACTCATCTCAGGGGCAAATACTTATCTCGTGGACAAATACTCATCTCAGGGGCAAATACTCATCTCGTGGACAAATACTCATCTCGTGGACAAATACTCATCTCGTGGAAAAATACTCATCTCAGGGGCAAATCTTCATATCATGGGCAAATACTCATCTCAGGGGCAAATACTCATCTCGTGGACAAATACTCATCTCAGGGGCAAATCGTCATATCATGGGCAAATACTCATCTCAGGGGCAAATACTCATCTCGTGGACAAATACTCATCTCAGGGGCAAATCGTCATATCATGGGCAAATCTTCATATCATGGGCAAATACTCATCTCGTGGACAAATACTCATCTCAGGGGCAAATCTTCATATCATGGGCAAATACTCATCTCGTGGACAAATACTCATCTCAGGGGCAAATCTTCATATCATGGGCAAATACTCATCTCAGGGGCAAATACTCATCTCGTGGACAAATACTCATCTCAGGGGCAAATCGTCATATCATGGGCAAATACTCATCTCAGGGGCAAATCTTCATATCATGGGCAAATCTTCATATCATGGGCAAATACTCATCTCGTGGACAAATACTCATCTCGTGGACAAATACTCATCTCAGGGGCAAATACTCATCTCGTGGACAAATACTCATCTCAGGGGCAAATACTCATCTCGTGGACAAATACTCATCTCGTGGACAAATACTCATCTCAGGGGCAAATACTCATCTCGTGGACAAATACTCATCTCAGGGGCAAATACTCATCTCGTGGAAAAATACTCATCTCAGGGGCAAATCTTCATATCATGGGCAAATACTCATCTCAGGGGCAAATACTCATCTCATGGGCAAATACTTATCTCGTGGACAAATACTCATCTCGTGGACAAATACTCATCTCAGGGGCAAATCTTCATATCATGGGCAAATACTCATCTCAGGGGCAAATACTCATCTCAAGGACAAATACTCATCTCAGGGGCAAATCGTCATATCATGGGCAAATACTCATCTCAGGGGCAAATACTCATCTCGTGGACAAATACTCATCTCAGGGGCAAATCTTCATATCATGGGCAAATCTTCGTATCATGGGCAAATACTCATCTCGTGGACAAATACTCATCACAGGGGCAAATCTTCATATCATGGGCAAATACTCATCTCGTGGACAAATACTCATCACAGGGGCAAATCTTCATATCATGGGCAAATACTCATCTCGTGGACAAATACTCATCTCAGGGGCAAATCTTCATATCATGGGCAAATACTCATCTCGTGGACAAATACTCATCACAGGGGCAAATCTTCATATCATGGGCAAATACTCATCTCGTGGACAAATACTCATCTCAGGGGCAAATCTTCATATCTTGGGCAAATACTCATCTCGTGGACAAATACTCATCACAGGGCAAATCTTCATATCAGGGGCAAATACTTATCTCGTGGACAAATACTCATCTCAGGGCAAATCTTCATATCATGGGCAAATACTCATCTCGTGGACAAATACTCATCACAGGGCAAATCTTCATATCATGGGCAAATACTCATCACAGGGGCAAATCTTCATATCATGGGCAAATACTCATCTCGTGGACAAATACTCATCACAGGGCAAATCTTCATATCTTGGGCAAATACTCATCTCGTGGACAAATACTCATCACAGGGCAAATCTTCATATCAGGGGCAAATACTCATCTCGTGGACAAATACTCATCTCAGGGCAAATCTTCATATCATGGGCAAATACTCATCTCGTGGACAAATACTCATCACAGGGCAAATCTTCATATCATGGGCAAATACTCATCACAGGGGCAAATCTTCATATCTTGGGCAAATACTCATCTCGTGGACAAATACTCATCACAGGGCAAATCTTCATATCATGGGCAAATACTCATCACAGGGGCAAATCTTCATATCATGGGCAAATACTCATCTCAGGGGCAAATACTCATCTCGTGGACAAATACTCATCTCAGGGACAAATCTGCATATCATGGGCAAATACTCATCACAGGGCAAATACTCATCTCGTGGACAAATACTCATCTCAGGGGCAAATCTTCATATCATGGGCAAATACTCATCGCAGGGCAAATACTCATCTCGTGGACAAATACTCATCACAGCGGAAATACTCATCTCGTGGACAAATACTCATCTCAGGGGCAAATACTCATCTCGTGGACAAATACTCATCTCAGGGGCAAATCTTCATATCATGGGCAAATACTCATCTCAGGGGCAAATACTCATCTCGTGGACAAATACTCATCTCAGGGGCAAATCTTCATATCATGGGCAAATACTCATCACAGGGCAAATGCTCATCTCGTGGACAAATACTTATCTCGTGGACAAATACTCATCTCGTGGACAAATACTCATCTCAGGGGCAAATCTTCATATCATGGGCAAATCTTCATATCATGGGCAAATACTCATCTCGTGGACAAATACTCATCACAGGGGCAAATCTTCATATCATGGGCAAATACTCATCTCAGGGGCAAATACTCATCTCAGGGGCAAATCTTCATATCATGGGCAAATACTCATCTCGTGGACAAATACTCATCACAGGGGCAAATCTTCATATCGTGGGCAAATACTCATCTCGTGGACAAATATTCATCACAGGGCAAATCTTCATATCAGGGGCAAATACTCATCTCGTGGACAAATACTCATCACAGGGGCAAATCTTCATATCATGGGCAAATACTCATCTCAGGGGCAAATACTCATCTCGTGGACAAATACTCATCTCAGGGGCAAATCTTCATATCATGGGCAAATACTCATCACAGGGCAAATACTCATCTCGTGGACAAATACTCATCTCAGGGGCAAATCTTCATATCATGGGCAAATACTCATCACAGGGCAAATACTCATCTCGGGGACAAATACTCATCACAGGGGAAATACTCATCTCGTGGACAAATACTCATCTCAGGGGCAAATACTCATCTCGTGGACAAATACTCATCTCAGGGGCAAATCTTCATATCATGGGCAAATACTCATCTCAGGGGCAAATACTCATCTCGTGGACAAATACTCATCTCAGGGGCAAATCGTCATATCATGGGCAAATACTCATCTCAGGGGCAAATCTTCATATCATGGGCAAATACTCATCACAGGGCAAATACTCATCTCGTGGACAAATACTTATCTCGTGGACAAATACTCATCTCTTGGACAAATACTCATCTCAGGGGCAAATACTCATCCCAGGGGCAAATACTCATCTCGTGGACAAATACTCATCTCGTGGACAAACACTCATCTCGTGGACAAATACTCATCTCAGGGGCAAATACTCATCTCGTGGACAAATACTCATCTCAGGGGCAAATACTCATCTCGTGGACAAATACTCATCTCAGGGGCAAATACTCATCTCGTGGACAAATACTCATCTCGTGGACAAATACTCATCTCAGGGGCAAATCTTCATATCATGGGCAAATACTCATCTCAGGGGCAAATACTCATTTCATGGGCAAATACTCATCTAGATGAGTTTTGCCCCCACCAATTCTATACTACTTATATGTATTTGAGTATCAGGGTGCCGTTTTATCAACGTACTTACGGAAATCGTAAACTTACGTTCATATTAAGATTCAGTATAACTATTTAAAAACTACACATTGGGGACACATATTGTTTGTGGGAATTTATTAAATAAACCTTGATTAGTATATCAGCTCCACTTACCACATTTTATAGATGTAAAGGTATTATAAAGAAATTAAAGTTGACCTTAAGTTTACAATTTCCGTAAGTTCGTTGATAAAACAGTGCCCAGCAGTATTACTTAACATTCACCCATGTTGAAACCGAAACGTCTTATGGATGTATCTCGATTATAGCACTAATTATAGTTCTATATTTGTCAATGGTTAGCGAACATTTCCATTTGATATTCTTACCGGTACCGTTGATGAATGAGTCAGTGAAGAGTTCCCACGTGGCATCTTGTTCCGTCAAACCATCTCCCCATTGCATTAGACGGAACAATGACGTCAGCACATCTTTAGGATTTCTGGCTACATAAATTATCTGTGAATAGTAGACAGACAGTTTCATGCTTCGATTCGTCCCTTTGGTGCAACAGTATCGTATTTTGCTATATAGTATATGATGATATATAACAATGTTGCACCGAAGGGACGGAGTATCGTTGACAATCAGGGTGATGGGATGTAAACATGCGTGTATCTTTGAGCTGGCAATAAGTGATGATTTGATCAAATGATACCGTCAAAGACATACTGTACATGTATGTACAATGTACATACACAATATATGGTTATTGCAAGGTAAGACATGTTGCACAAAACTGTCGACAATCGACTCTCGACAAAGGGAGTTAGATAAATTACAGGATTCGTATATACTAGTACCCATATAACCCGTTCCGAGTTGACTAGATCTTGGTACGAACAAGAATGCAATACAAATGATAGGATTGTGACGTACGTAACTTTATGCTCGTAGCCTTTGGAATCCTTTTTGTACCTGATGTGCCCGGTTATTTATGTAGAGTGTCGTCTTTTCTAACCAACTTTTCATTTTACTTTATGTGAAACAAGTCAGTTGCCTCAAGCCGTGAGGAGGCTAGCTTTGGTTTTTCATGAGGGAGCACTGAGTCCAAAGGGTCAACGATCATAGGCCTACCCGTACTGTTGAGAAACGTCGTATTTACATCAAAGTATAAGAAGTTAAATACCAAACAAAGAAAAGCACCTACCCTTCCTTTTCCTGTCTGTAGTTGTTCAGGTAACAGGAAATGATGTAGGTGACATTTTATCATCCGAGGAGAAGTCATCTGTTCGACATGTTTTACACCTAAATAATAATATTATAGACTTCATTATTAATATCATTGAACAATGAACACGAACATACTTGTGACTAGTACATGTATTAGTTCTGTCAGTTCGTTCCTTATTATACTTGCAACTACATTTTGTATCTATTACGGAAAATATCTTATTTTAATTTACATGGTTTTGCACAAAAAGGGATAAACCAAATACCTAATTTTTGGATAAACCAACTTATAAGAATAAAATTTGGACTTTTTAACTGGCGAAGCTTAGTGATATGATTGTGCCTTTGGTATTGTGACGTGTAAAAGTGGTTACATTGTTTCTGGTTTCTATGCTGTTTCAGTTGCGTGGTGCCGACTCATCCATATTTTATTATTATCCCTTTAGAAGGAGAGGCGAATGATAAAGACATAAATGACAAATACAGGGGGAGAGGGGGGGGGGGGGGCGGAATTTCGTAGTTACCTCTGTAATATGGAAATCTGTCATCAGTGACGTCAATAATTGGAAACCGGTCGTCAAGTTGCACAGAATTGGCCGTGTCGAAATCTAACGTTTGTACCAAGTAGATGATTTCCTGAGTTACGGTTGTTCCTTGAAATATATGCAAGTATGGATGGAATTATATTGTTCCTAGAGTCGTATTAGAATTACAGAAGTATAGTCATTGGAACTGATTCTCAAATGGTTACAACATATTTAGCTTCACATTTATCAGTAAGGAAAAAAATCGGAACATCTTTCACATGTTTATCTCTCTTGATAACTTGAAATAAAGACCACTGGGTTAACGCAGTCGTTTCCCTTTACTTAAAATAACGGACATGCAAATAACACAGCAGTCACTTCTTTAAAATTAACGTATTTTGTTCGAAATCACATTAAATGGTATAAGAAACAAAATTAGAAATAATAATTGGATGCTATTTCGTTTCGTGTGACTATTTGATTTTAACCTAATCTAGGAAATTAAATTAAATTTTAGCCAATCTAGGAAATTAAATCAAATTTTAGCCAATCTAGGAAATTTAATCAAATTTTACCAAATCTAGGAAGTTAAATCAAATTTTAGCCAATCTAGGAAATTAAATCAACTTTTACCTAATCTAGTAAATAAAATTTGACTTTATCTAGGAAATTAAATCAAATATTAACCTGATTTAGGAAATTAAATCAAATGTTTACCTGATCTAGGAAATGAACACATCCAGATGTCGTCTGCTCTTGTATCCATGGTTTCTATCTGCTCCACATCATTCACAAACATTGCTATACCTTTGTACATCTTCCTCTCAATTATAAGTCGCGGCTTGTCCTCATTACTTTCGTCTTTGTTCGCCATGTTGTTATCTGATTATGTTATATCGCTGACTTAGAATGAGAAGGTCGTAACTACAAAATCAATATTTTGAGCAAACAAGAAAAACTGTCTGACAATAAAAACTGTCTAACAATCAATCTTTACTTATGGTAAAACAAGCTTTTTCAACTTTAGTTTGGTCAACATGACAAGTTCCGATTTTCATGAAAATAGGCCCATAAGAAGTGCCTGATGGTGCAGATTTCAAATATACATTAGTAATATAAGGTCGTAAGTGGCACTTACGACCTTCTCATTCTAAACCAGCGATATGTCATTCAAATAAATAATCCAATGGCTATCCATGCAAAAACAGTCACTGGTTTCAAAACTTGTCCTACGTTTAGCAAGTTAAATTTACTCGGCCGAGTACTTGAAAAGTACTTTAAGTTGTAAGAGATATACAACGCAAGCACAAGGAGCGTGATTTGCTACCTATAAGTTATCCAGTAATGTATTCATGAAGTTGTAAGTTGTATATTGAAATATTTCACTCACCTGTCTTACTCACTCATTCACAATATCCTACAAAACTTCTGCAAAATAACGCTTGTCTTACTTTTAGTTAGATAGCCTACTTCAAGTCTCTCAGATTGACTCATTTACAACATAAACAAAAAATAACCGTTGTAGTTCGTTTGATAAACGGTATAGTACGTATAGATCTATATATTGTGTACGATTTTCTCCCAGCTATATCACAGGACCTTACAATGAAATAAATAATTATGAAGATAAATACCCTGTGGTTATATACAGTAAAACTTCATTATCTCGAGGAGTGATCTGAACAGGTAAAATGCTCGAGATAAACAGGATGCTCGTAATAGCCAAATGACATGTATTGATGATACAAACGGATATTGGTTTAAAACTTGCTCGAGATAAGCCAGGTGCTCGTGATATTGATGCTCATCATAACGAAGTTTTACTGTACATATACATTATTATTGCTCGTTTTAGTTTGCAGTTCATGGCCGATGACCATAATAAATATTTAACAAACACAGACTGATAATATTCTGACCGAATTGATGTTTTGATAACGATACATTTGTGCAAAAGCTCAACGCTTAAGGACATTCGTTGCTTTTGAATTTTTCTGTACACGGTATATAAAACCTGTTATTTTTATGAAACTCGGATCAATGCCAATCATTTAGAAAATTACCAACAGTTTTGCTCGGCTAGTTTTGAGGATATTTTTAGATTTAGGGGACAACCCCGAAAAACTGAAAAATGTATTTTACCGAAAAAGTTTTGGTTCAAAATGCATAAAAGTTGGCATACATGAAATTACGCATGTAAGGAATCAAGCAGTAAAGTTTATTAATTTACTTCGTAAGTTATTTGTATTTTTAAATAATGTTTTAAAATATGCATTTTAAAAAAATATGATTTACGTGAAAACCCGTTGAACAACATACGGTTTTCGTATTGCAACAAGTACAGAAACAATAATAGAAGTTTCATAGCAAATTTCATTACGATTGCTCGGCTAGATTGTTTTTAATTGAACTTATTGTGATTTCAGAAATGCTGAAATCAGGGGAGGTTACAAAACGAATCAACGTTTTGCATCCGTTGTCTATAGTTTTCGCGATACTTAGTAATACGCGTTATATAAATGTTAATAATCAAATATGTTAACAGTTTAAGGGTTGTTTCTCCTGCATTTGCTTGTCAATACCCTTTAGAAATAAACACAAAAGAACATTATTTTAGATAGTTTGGGGTGCGGTTATAAGATATTAACTAGTTTTGATATTATCGAGCGCATAGTCCTACGTTTTACAAACGTTGTAACCAACTCGTCATATTTATGTTTAAAATCCTTTGGAATAAATCATTCGTAAGGCCTCATTAGTAGTTTCTTCGATATTTTTGTCAATACTGTAAATTAGTATTTAACATGATTCAGAATTATCGCGATTTTAAGACATGAAAATGTACTACCACATCAATTTTCAACTTTTGTATACGTTTGATCATGGTATTTAGATGCTTGAGATACGTATAAGGGACCTCGATTTTTAAACTACCGTTCATCTGAAATGGAACGAATGTTCTTAAATCTTATATCCCAGTCACACGAATGCCAAATGAGCCGGAAACGTGGGAAAGGGTCCAGATCAGCCGGAAACATGGGGAAGGGGCCAAAATCAGCCGGAAACGTGGGAAAGGGTCCAAATCAGCCGGAAGCATGGGAAAGGGTCCAAATCAGCCGGAAACGTAGAAAAGGGTCCTAATCAGCTGGACACGTGGGAAAGGGTCCAATATCAGCCGGAAACGCGGGAAAGTCTCCAAATATGCCAGAAACGTGGGAAAGGGTCGAAATGAGCCGGAAATGTTGGGGTCCAAATGAGTCGGAAACGTGGGAAAGGGTCCAAATGAGTCGGAAACGTAGGAAAGGGTCGATATCAGCTGGAAGCTTGGGAACGAGTCAATCAGCCATAAGCAAAAGAAAGGGTCCAAATCAGCCGGAAACATGGGAAAGTGTCCAAATAAGCCAGAAACGTGAGAAAGGGTCGAAATGAGCCGGAAATGTTTGGGTCCAAATCAGTCGGAAACGTGGGAAAGGGTCCAAATGAGTCAGAAACGTGGGAAAGGGTCTATATCAGCTGGAAGCTTGGGAACGAGTCAATCAGCCGTAAGCATAAGAAAGGGTCCAAATCAGCCGGAAACTTTGGAAAGTGTCCAAATAAGCCAGAAACGTGGGAAAGAATCTTACATCAGCCTTAAATCAGCTGGACACGTGTGAAGGGTCCAAATCAGTCGGAAACATGGGAAAGGGTCCAATGCAGCCGGAAACGTGGGGAAGGGTCTAGATCAGCCGGAAGTGTGTGAAAGGGTCCAAATGGGCCGGAAACATGGGGAATGGTCCGAATCAGCCGGAAACGTGGGAAAGGGTCCAAAGCAGTCGGAAACGTGGGAAAGTGTCAAAATCAGTCGGTTGGAAGATGACATAAAAACTCGAAACTCATTCCAAAGGATGCGTTGAATTGGACAAGGTTATTACCGCCTGTAAAATGTCGTCGGAATACTTTGAATACATGTATAGAGTATATCTAGATTGAATCTTGCACATTCTTTTATTGCGCCTAATGATTGATTTTTAATGCAATCTATAACAATCACTATGAAAACATGGGTTAATCTTAATAGTGACGAACATATTTGCATCCCACGTTTTCAACTTGAGGTATTCCGGAACTTTGCACGGTCGAAATTAAAAGTTGGCATATATGCTCTTTTTTCATCATCAGCTGTCTCCATTGTTCTAAAAAAATATGACAACATGCCCTGTTTATACTTAAATATATCAGTGAAAAGGGCGAATAAAAGGGTGTAAATCTGCATATAGACGGGGATGGAAATTGATAGTACGATGGTGAAAACTCGAAAGCACGACAGTGAAAGGTCGATTGTACGAAGCACGATAGTACGACTTTTCACCATCGTTTTATCGTTCTTTCGTACTATCGACTTTTCACCATCGTATTTTCGACCTTTCACCATCGTACTAGCTATTCCGCGATGGTCCAGAGGGGACACAGTAGAAATCAGCCAGTTTGACATCCTGGCACATACATGTACAATGCCAATCGGGACCCTTCGTCGCATGACGGAAATACCCGAGTAGTTACGATCGGTACAATGTGTCATGTATTGACAAACATATTATATAGTATACTATATATATGGTACGGTCATTGGAAATGCGTGCATTTGAAATCATTATCATTTTACTGGGTCAAATACTATTTCGCTTAATCTCGCAAACAAGTTAACTGTGACCATGAGCTACAAAATTACCATAATAAATAATAGATATCTAACAGGGTGCTGTACATTTGTAACATGTCATAAATAGTGCTCACATTAAAGCACATTTCGTATAAATCCTAAAACGTATGCTCAGTTTTATACCACACGTTTTATCCAATAGTTGATTTAACTATCATGCACCGGTCCAATCGCATAAACTGGTTGCCCTTGCTTGTACTTCTTCATCTAGTCTAGTTTGACATTCATATGCCGTATATGTTTCCCAATATTAAATGAAAAATCAGTCATAACTCACGAAACTTTTAAATTTTGTACAACACATGTCCATGGTTACATGTGTAATATGTCGGAAGGCGACTCAATTTATAAACTTGGAACACCACTGTAATAATAGTATTCTAGGTGTATTTCAAATTTATTGCGGCCATCTTGGACGCCATCTTGGATTTCCGGGTTCGCACCACGCGTCGACAATTTATGCCGGCAGTTCCATATACTACAGACATAGGCGAACATTTTGGTATATAACATTGCTTGTTCTACTTGAGTTGTCACCTTACCCCAAACAAATCACCAATTGTCCCCCCACTCTAAAGCAACACGCAGTCCCGTCCAATACATCATAAACCCCATGCAGCCGTTGTATCCACGATACCGGTGTTTATAATTTTCTCGAGATGATTCTTTTCATCGTGATATTACCTGCAGGATTGTTTACAATAACTGACGAGTATATTAGATAGATAAATACGAAATGTTCCAATTTCTGAATAATCCAGTCAAAATAGGCTCAAAATGGGCCTAACCCAAGACAAATTGCAACAGAAACAATTTTACCACCAACGCCAAGTTCAAACCATGGCGGACTTTAGGAAAAAGTCCTCAAAATTTTGATAAGGGAAAGGGGTGAAATCCAAGATGGCGTCTAGGATGTCAGCCATAAATTGCTGAACCACTAACTATCAATTTTCTAACGAGGTAGTTCTATATATAGATATAATAAAGAATATTTGCATGGAAAGTGTTCATAAAAAAGTGTGCATTAAATTGGATGGGATAAGTGACCACTCAAAGGTCAAGGTCAATGCCATTTCAATGTAAACTACTTAAAACTTTTATTGGTTTAAGATCTATTTTTCATTGTATGAGGTTATTTAAGCATGAAAGTAGTTGGTAAGTGTAATCAGAATATTGAAAGTTGGAGAAAAGAGCCAGTTTTACTCCAGTACACGGTGTCCAAGAGCTGATTGTGATAACTATTATCATCAATAGTAGCATTAGAATTTTCATTGGTATAACTAAATGTTTGTGTGAATATTATGAATTGAATGATGTTGCTTAAATTGTCAGCAACAACGACCACTTTGAGGACAAGGTCAAGGCAATTTCTAGGTCAAATTACAGGAAAAAAGATTATTATGCTATATTTTCTTTGATATTTCACATTTTCTAAGGCTATTTAAGCATGGAAATAAGCATGGTATAATCTAGAACACAAACCAAAGGTCGTTCAGGATACAAAAATTCACAGTTACAATGTAATGGTATTTCCACGCTGTATTTTTAGTGGGTTAGATATTTGTATTGTAGTGTTGCTTAGAGTAAAACAATATTCAGTATGTTGCATGTGTGCTTGGAACATTGGTGGGTGAGTAATATTGTTACTCAAATAGCGAGGATGAATATTCCAACCCTGTTGGTTACCAATAGGGCCTATGATGACTGTTCAGTACATTGGGGAGCATCACAAAGTGCTAAAACTGACTGTGTCAAAACTGAATACTGCCATGGGTTATTGATGACTGTTCTGGCTTGTTCCTACAATTAGAGCATTGAATTATTGAATGGTTGTTAACAACAGTCTTGAATATTCAATTGGACTTTGTGTGGTTGTTAATATGTGGTATGTAATAACTATTCTCAACACTCAATGATTATTCCATTATATCAACAAGGCCTAACTACAAGGACTTTGATGCATAAAATGTTGCCAACATTGGCTAGTACCAGGTCGGGCGAATGCTAATCCCTGCACTATTACGTCCACTATTGACACTACATTAATGGTTCCCAACACAGACACATAGTATGTGCTTAAGATGAATGCTTCGTGTAATGGTGAGACCTTTCAGTACATAGAATACTAGTTCCCCGGCATTAATGAATCTACTTATCAATGTACTATAAAAGTAACTTGTGATTGTTCCCTACACTGATAAGTCATTTATAGAATATTGTTATCAACACTTGCAAGTCCCCACAGGGACTAGGATAAGTGGTATCAGCTCTTATGAGTCCCCTATATGACATAGGACGGATGTAGTCAACGCGGACGAGTTCCCACAATGACTATGACAACTTCTGCAAGCACTGATGAGTCTCCCATAAGACCTTCATTAATGGTTCCCAACACTGATGAGTCCGAGAGGACCTTTGATTACAGCTTTCAACACTGGGGAGTCCTTCATATACTTGTACACTAATATAATTGTAAAAAACACGGATAAGTCTTCCATGGACCCTTATATGTCTGCTGTCAACACTCCCGAATCACATAGGGTCTACATGTAAGACAAGTACCTCAGAGGATATTGCATGACTGTTTCCAACTCTGATGAGTTATTTATAGATTCTTATAAGTTTGCTTCCAGTACACGTGCGTCTAACAATAGGGTCTAATTAAAACAACTGAATGACTTCCCCCAGCACTGCCGAGTTCACATACATAATGCCTTCATTATTTTTTCCTAACACTGATGGTCCCTGTAGACCCAATTATGACTGCTGCCAATGCCGATGAGTCCATCGCAGGGCTAAATACGACTGTCGTAAGTGAATCAACGCCTGTTTAGCCTTTCATTGGGCGTTGTATAAACTATTGAGCATTGACAAGGTCCTCATATGACCTTTATTGATTTTTCATACACTAGTTGGTCTATAGAAAGCCTTAGATGACTACTTTTCAAAACACTGGTAAGTTCACCTAAGGGTATATGATGAATTCCCTAAACCCTTGTGAGTCCTTTTAAAGTGTATAGAGCTATATCTGACAATATATATTTTTAAAAATTCAAAAACTGAAGAAAAAAATTATACTTTCATATCTATTAGATCATTTTTCGCTTCAGTTTAGCAAAAACTCTCTTTGTGATTTATTGGACATGCGAATTGTCCGTTTTCATACGAAACTGTTCTAGAACAACCTAAGTCGACGGTTTAAATTATAAGAATCGTCTATTTTCGACAATTGAATCAAAGTGCACGGAACCCATCCAAAGTTTTAATTTGCAATTAAGATCTAGTATCATACTAAAAACAATGCAAGTATTTATTTTGATATTAAATGATCGTTAGATATAGCTCTATACACTTTAACTGTGACAGTTCCATACACTAGTGAGTCCCCTTATGGGAATATGCTCAATTTACATAGGCCCTATTTGGACGGATGCAAACACTGGTGAGTTCCTTATGGCAACTACAAATAGGTTTTAGGATGGCTATTTTCAAGGATGACAGTTCACTGCACTATTGTGTCCCTAATATAACATAAGATGGCAGTTATCTACTCCGCGGAAAGAACAATAGTACATATGATGACAGTTCTCTACACTGGCGAGTCCCACTTAGTACCCAAGATCTAAGACAACAGTTCCTTACCTCCGTGGAATAAAGGATGACTGTTTCTTATGTGGGACATATGGTGACTACTGTGTCATTGTTTTGTCCCTGATACTTACTGACAATGACGGTCTCCAACACTGGTGAGTCCCCCATAGTACTGACGATGATACTTCCCAATAATAGCGAGTCCCTAACAGTACCTAGGGTGACAGTTCCCAACATTAATGAGTACCTAGTGATGTAAATTATGACATTTTTAAACTGAAGAACCTCATAGGGCATTGTATGAGAATTTCCAACATACATGAGTTCTACATAACGTAAATATTAAACTTAGAGCTCTAATAAAATCGATATACTTAAAACATTGACCTTTAAAGACATGCACATTGACCTTCAAATGGCCATTGTTTGATTCTGGTTTTAAGTTCACTATATCTAAGTATACTAAGTATTCTTACTTGTAAGCATTTATTTGTATCATTGGTAAGACTAACTAAGCTTTTCACATTTTGACCTTGACATTGGCTTTCATATGGTAACTGTTGTGAGTAAATGTGAAGGACACTACCTAATGACGTCATTCATTGATCAATAATGGTCGATTACAACTTTTGGCGGGAAAAAACAACTTGTCAACAAACTGGATCAAATTTACTTGGAAAATGTTATTGTTGCACCGGCTGCATGGGGTTATTTTCCTTTCCTGAAAATTTAACATGGGTGTTTGTTTACATGTTTTATTTTCGTTTCCAACGGTCATTTGGTGTGATTTTTCTGTTTTTCGAAGAGTAAAGCTCATTTTAGCATTTTTCAACAAAATATGTGTCGAGGAGTTTGTGATTAATATTGATTTTGTCTCTTTCGTTTCATACACCGGCTGCATGAGCTTTAAGGCTACGGTTGTGCCCATCTTTATAGCTACAATGTACATAGTCAGAAGCTTCACCTATCCTGGAAGTTCCGCCGACGTCGCGACGTTCCGTTGACGTGCCCCGCATACCGTACCCCTATATATCCTCGGAAGATGCAGAATTTGATCCAAATAAGATACGTTTTTGAAATTTCACGCACAAGTTTACGCAGTATTATATATGAAATATTATTTGCACTCCACACAAAATTATTTGTTTGTATGATGAATGGTATGGAGCGTCTGACAAAAGTCTACGGAATTCTGGTACAACCATCGTACATGTATAATTGTTCTTCAATTTTATATGAACTTGGTCCTGTATGGTTTGTAATAGTTCAGCGAGTCAATTAAAAGTAATCATTGAAACTGTCCCAGTCAAGACATCCATCACAAAAACTTAAAACTCGCTTTTCATATTAGTTTGTTTTCACTCCACATTATCTTTTAAAAAAACCCAAATCCAACCAAACACCAATTCGCTTGGACTTACGTACTCCTTGAGCGGTATGTCATGTGATACGATAAGTCTATAACATGTTGGGCAACTTTGTGGAATAGTTCTGTTACGTCGCAGTTGAAGATCATTTTGACAATACCGACTGCTCGCTCTGTAAGTCAAGTACTAGCAACTAATCATAGTACATTTTGTAACTCATTTGTCAAATATTACACCCTGCAATAAGAAGAATCATTTTCCAAAGTGTGCTGGGCCAAACATGTGAAAATATTCTGCATGATGAAATTGAATGTTTTTGCTTTGGGTGGGATATAATCGAAACCACAGGTAACTATCGTTGAAAACGAAAATAAAAATATTTTTTTTTTAATTTATATTTTTTTCGTATTCAACGATACAGTTACCTGTGATCGAAACAAGATTATTCAAATTTTATCAAAATTGATAGGGAGTCACATGCACATGTATGCTTTACATTTTTCTGATTTTCAAATTATCCGTATTAAACACACATTACATCTACCTGTATTACTTATGTAAAGTGTATACAATTTACGTTTGAATTCAATGGGTCGAAATTTATTGAAATGTACTCATGTCAAGTCTGTCCATAACAGTAATGTCGAATTTTATGTTGTGAATACGACATCTACACCCCTGTTCCTTGAATTTGGTCTTATCAGTAATAAAAATGACACAGCTAGTTGAGACAAAACATAAAAGTATACATGATCATGCGACAAGATTATCGGTTATCAGTCATTTAAAGGTATGGGCTCGCTCTCGGGAGGAATGTCAAATTCACCTGAAACCAAACCCTTTCTCTGCAAATTGTCTATCCACCTAGACTAATTACGGTAGCTTGCCCATAGGTAATTTGTTTCAAATCGCCTTAAACTAACGGTTGTCCAAAGTCACGGATATCCCTAGGTACTGAGCGTTCTTTTAGTACTCGGGGCAATCGTATCTACTCGGGCATTTCCGTAACTGAGACTTTCGCTAATTAAACGCCGAAGAGTTCCGATTGTACTCAGAGCTATCAATGCCCGTGAGTTTGTCATTGGTCATTTAGTATGGCAAGTTAAAACCTAATTCGTATGACTTCTCCGTGATACGGATGGGTGATGTGTACATGTGGATGCTCCGATTACTGTCGATGCAATAAGTAATACTAATGAGGAAACTGTCCAATTCGAAAGAAAAGCGGGTTTAGTGAGCGACGTCATGTAGAAATCCATTCTGATCACCTTGGCCTTTTTGCAATACAATTCGATCTTTCACGTCTTCTCGTCGATTTGTATGAAATTGTCATGGTTAAATGTAGGGGCCCATCAAATCTAAAGTTTCTGATGATATATTTATTTAAAGAATCGAATCCAGCATTTTATAATTATTTAACGGCCTGTACATGTAGGGCGACGTTAGCGCGTTTCCAGGTTTTGTGAAGCGTCAGATGTATTCCCTTATCCATTCTATTAAAAATGTAAGCAATTAAAAGATCATTTCACGGCCTTAAACGGTAATATAAATCAAGCTAAAAACTACAAATACAACTTCTACTGTACTTAAACTGTCGTTTTACGCTGTTTTTATATCGCGTATAACGTTACACTGACGAGATAACTGTACTGGATTATCATGATCTATTACAGGAAATTATATATACGGTCCATGACTATTATGATTTCTTTCTAAAACAATCACCAATTGACCGATCGCGACATGAGGACATTTTTATCGAAATAGCATTTAAATATAAATAAATTTTGATCTAAAGGCCGTTCTACACCAAATGGGTTGATACGTCTTGGCGTCTAAGTTTCGACTTATGGGGTCAAAATGTATCGTGTAGATATAAATAATACAGCCCTACCACACATTTAGGGGATGTACAGCAGACGTTTGGACACTTAGAATTGTACCTAGTTAATCTTATATTTCCCCATTACTTCAAACATTCTATTCCCTCTAGTTACTCGATTTTAAAAACTACAAGTATAATATTATGTAGTTCACACCCCTTAACACAAAACCCAGTTACCGCGCCTGGATATGTCATACTTGCTAAAGTTCAAAGTCCAGCGATAAAACACGAATGCTTACCTCATTACACAGTTATTGTTAGCGTTTTAGAATAATAACCAATATGGAGATATTGTGTAAAGCGGTTAAAGAAAATGAATGTTTGGACTTTGAAAATGAAGAGTATAAGGATATTGCGAAAGGTGTGGATTTATTGTTACATCGGTTTGTTGATTACGTCAACGAAGATCATCCACGTCTGAGGATAAATCGCTTAGTGCGTGGAGGAAGTATGGAAGAAAAAACGAGATTACTGAGAAGTCCTATAGGAATCGGACATCAAACAGATGGTATCGAGTTTGATTATCTGGCTGTGGTGGACAAGTGGTCAGATGTTAAACGATTTCATCTTAAGCACTCATGTAGAGGGTGTATGAAAATAGAGTACGAGGTTGGAGACCCAAACTCGGGCGACAAGAAGTACATTTCTACAAAATGCTCTGAAAGGTTGAGTAGGTATGTGTACGACAGCGTCATTGATAGATGCACATGTGACCGCCGAACACTCCGGGAAGATGATACGAGAAGTGGATGTACTGTGTGTACGGTGACCTTCACTACCGGATATCTCGCATATCATACTGATGATGCCAACTTGTGTTTTTATTGGATATCTAAAGTGCCAATGACTGATGATAACCACTCCAGCTTTAGTAAGGACTTCATGTGTACTACATCCAATACACGTTCGCAGTTACACCATGATATGATGCGTAAGTATTATGACGGTAAGGGCTTCATGTTTACTACATCCAGTACATGTTCGCTGTTACAACATCCTATGGTGCCATGGCGCTCTGACGGTAAGAGCTTCATGTGTACGACATCCAGTACATGTTCGCTGTTAAAACATCCTATAGTGACAGGGCGTTATTACGGTAGTATCTATGTCGTCGTTGATTTTCACATGGCCATCGAGCTAAATCGAGAGAACATAATACATGATCCAGACTGCCCAACACCTACACAGTTACCATCTGATAGTACAACTGCTTTATATCTCTTCCCCAAAGGTACGACACATTGTGAGTTTACAGAACCGGGTAATCTTTCTTACTGTTGGCGAATTTCTACCATTGCTCACGAGTTGGATATGATAAAATCAACAACACCAGAACATCGGTATGCATATATGACATTGAAATTCCTTACAGTTACTTTATTTAAGGCCGCTGCAGACTTTATCGTTGGTCACCCCATCGGGTTTGTTGAGCCTTACACGATCAAGACAATATTTCTCCACCATATAGATAAATGTCACCAAACAGAACGCGATGTGCAAGAATGTGTTACCGAGATGTTGGCAGATTTGATAAAAGTCATCCAGACTGGAAACCAACCACACTTTCATCTGAAGTACAATCTGAGTCCAGACATTTATAATGCACGTGCTGATGTTGCCGAGAGTCTTATTTGTATGAAATCAATCCTGTCCATGCCCAGTTCTCATTCTAATATGGACGACATTGCCAAGGACATTATGTCTTTGTGTTGCATTTTGTGGGTCAATACTTTTCAACGTAGGTGGGAATCCGTCTTGAATGGACAAGAGGAAAGTAGGTTCGACCAATTCATCAAGATAAGAGAAACACATACAGCTGAGGAAGTGTTTATAAGGACGACGTGTGAGTATTATACTATTATAGGTAGGGATGAAAGGTCAGGCCCAGATGACTTTATGTACGGTATTAATGATTGTCCATTAAACCAGACAATAAGGGCATGTGTGAAAATGTGGGAAACAGGAAGAAGTCAGGATAATACTGATGTATGGAAGGTCATGTTTAAAATAAATGACTGTCCAATAAAACGGAGGATCAGGGCAAGTTTGGAAACGGCCGAGAAAGAGAGGGAAACCAGGGAGAGGAAAGAACAAGAGTTAAAGAAACATGAAGTAACGATGGGAAGGCAGATTGAGGAGACTGATAAGGTTTGTAAATTGTTGTAAATCGACAGAATGAATTATGGACAACGTGTTTCTGCATCGTATTTGCTTGATACTGGCGTAAGATGTGATAACTTATCAAAATTAGACCGAACTTGAAGTGATAATATGTATTGTATCATTTTGTATGACGGTGTACATTCATACTCCCAGTGGGTAGCCAAGTTCCCAGACAATGGTTCGGGAGAAGAATACATGGAAAAATGCTTATGACTTTATATGCGTACGGGAAGTAAAAATAAATACATTGTTTATATCCTTCAATCAGCAGTCAACATGTGGTAGAGTTTACGAGAACTATCACTCAAAGCGATTGTGAATACCGTCGAATGGTTGTTGAAACTTTTCTCATTCCAAATGCATTGTACGTGTATATTGTTCCCAGGAAAAGTTATGCACCTTCATAGAGACTGCATATTATCCAGTCATCCGGTCATCGCACACTGTATAGGAATCCGTCGTTCTGTGTACAATCTATATAAGCCGGACACACCCACCTCATGATGATGGACATATTGCTTTCGTTTTGCAATAAGTGACTAGATCATACATTACCTTTTGCCAAAATATTTTTGTTCAATGTTTAAACCTTGTTCTGGAAAACACTGCAGGCTAGAATAAGGTATGTCTGTCTATATTAAAGTGTGTCTTACATGTTTGATTCACGTACACATTATAATCAGATAGCATGCATAAATTATATAATGTCCCTTTGTTTACTTTAAGATAACGTGTTTGTACGTGTAGATTATATACGAGACATTTAAAGAGGCATTCCCTATAACTAGCACATTTTTTCTACTATCATATTAAATGAGCTAAATGTACAAAGCACTATCAATTATCATAAATTGTCAGAAGAAAGTATGCGCAAATATGTCTCTATAATGTCAACAATATATTTATATAACTGATAATAGATTTTTTATTTTGTGGTCAAAGGGAAACAACTCGTGGCTATTTTGGCTGGTTACGGAAATATGTTTTTAGTCTTTTCTCGGTAATTAGTATACTTTTTTGTCGAAAATTTGAGGAGTTTAAGCAATAATGATTCTCATTTAATGCATAATAATCCTGAATCGATTTAAACAAACAAAGTTATAGGGAACGCCTCTTTAAGTTATGCAGGTACATGCAATACAGATTTGTGCTAACTTTACGAGTATCATACCTATATTATAAGTATTTCTGTAAAACTATTATTTGTGAGGGATAAATTTTCTTTGAAATCGTGGTTAAGCTATACCATGAAATATAATCTCCGCAATGAATTCAGGTAAGTTACCGATTTTAGAGGGCTGTTTTCAGCGGTTCAGCTGTTCAAGTACTCATTGCCCTTTTTTTATTTCGACTGGTCATTGGGATACCTTAGGAAACCTACATTCCAGTCATCTTCGGTTGACTATGTCGGTCCTGATGGGTGTGCTGCAAATATCGAACTCTGTTGCCCAGGAATATGAAAATTGTACTGACAGTGCTCTCACAGGTAGACCTACCAATTCACACCTTGGTGAAGTTGACCACTTGGGTTATTCTTGCTCAGAAAAATTGACCAGTGTACCAGACAGGATTCGAACCCGGGACCTCTCGATCCCGAAATCCTCGCCAATCACAAAATACAGACCAATGATGTTTCCCCCTAATATTTTGTAATCTGCGATTTTACAACCTCATGGAATTGTATTTTTCCACATTACACGGAATTTAATATCCGCAAAATTGTTGGTTTTACAATAATGTTATTTCTTATTAGTATTGGTGCTTGCACAGTGTACACTTTTGAGTAGTATAGTTGGGTTGGATTGATGTGATATTGTAGCATGTACAAAACTGAAATGTGTAAGACTAAATATGAAACTTTTAATATTTAGATGTAGGTGTCGTTATTACAAATGACAAATGTAAGCGTAAAATACACACAACGGAAATTATGTTCCAATAAGTTTAATTCTGATTGATTATAAAATTATAATATATTTTGTATTCTAGTCTTCGAACAGTAGACCCGATCCTTTTACTTCTTTCAGTAATGCATCAACTCTCTCTGCGACTTCTGGCGTGAGTAATTGTTTCCACGTGCCTGCTTTTCCTAAAAAAACCACACACAAACATTGACTTAATACGTGAACTAGTTTACTAAACTACTTAAAGTCTGGATTACCTCCCCTAGATCACTACGTTAGTAACGTTACGACAGGGAACCAGACTATAGACTTCTCAATATTGTACATTTGTATATATCAAAGGTTCAACCCACTTTCCTTGTATATATTTACTTATATTTAGTATTATATTTAAATAGCCTGGTGGAATTATCAAATTTATATCAAATTTTGTAAACTTAAATGAATAATATTTCAAAAATTGACTCCGACATACATAATCTTGTATATTTATATTGTAAAGATCAACCATGTTTTTTGAGCCGTGATGGAATGTCACATTTTTTAGTCATGTATGCTAATATACCTGATTGAAATCTCATCAGAACACAGATAATGCCTAATCCTTTGGGGCATGGTTTTGTTACTCACATTGATCACATATATATTGCTTAAGTCTTAATGCATACCATATACCTACCCTTTGAGGGCAAATCAACCTTCCTGTATAAATTAGTCACGGCTCAAAAACATGGTTTATCTATACTTGTATAACTTGACCAGATTTAGTAGGCAATCCGGGCATATTCCGTGCATATTTCGGACAAAGTCGGTGCAAAAATAAACACATATTTCCGATAAGTACAGACTACGCTTACGGAAAAAATACACGCTTCAGAAGTTTAATGAGTGCCTACTAAATCTGGTCAAGCTGTATTTTAGTGTATGTTTGTTTAGAATCTAAATCGCTGGCTTACAATGAGGTCGTGCATGTTTACGACCTGATAAGACTGATACATATTTAAAATCAGCATGACAGGGCGCTTTTTATGAGCCTCGTTTTATAAAATCGGAACTTATCATGTTGAAAAAACTGAAGTTGGAACAGCTTGTTTTACCAAAAGTAAAGAGTAACTTTTAGTTTTGGACAGTTTGTTTTCTTGTTTGCCAAAATATCGATTTTGTTCTTACGACATTCTCATTCTAAGCCAGCGAATTGTTTATACATGTAATTATTATACATGTATAACCAAAATAAAATAGTTAATAGTAATAGTAATGATATTGTTATACTTGCAATAGCTTTATGAAGCATAATTATGTACGAGTATCTTTCAAAACATACAATATGCTACCGGTAGAATGAATCGCAACACAAACCCACAGGCTCACGTTTCCATCGGTCTAAAAACCTTACATGACAAAAATCTCTTTCTAATAATAAACTACTTTATTATTAGAAAGGGAAATCCATTTTTCATGCAAGTCTATTAGATCGATGGAACAGTGCGCCGGTGCACAAACCTTGATTGATGAAACCACCACCAGAATCATCAAATACTTTCTTGATATCTCTCCAGTATGACATGTTCACCATATCATTCTTTCTCATATTGTCTACGTGACAATGTTCACATATTCTGTCAACATCCGTCTCACTGATATCTCTGTTCAAGAACTTGGCAATCTGTCGCACTGTACTAGGCATGTCCTAAATTAGTGAGAGGTTATTCATGATCACGAATACATGAGACGAGATGATATATGCTCGCACATTTACATGCATATTGTCAATTTGTTGTACATTCTCATTGTATTCATATTGCTATAATTAATATCACAATTGTTATAACAATTTGTATATCAACTCAGATATCTAATCTAACTTATGACACGTTATTATTTTAGTCAATGCATTGATAAAAATGCTTTCGTAGCAAATCCCTGTTTTTTCTTTTCAAACTATGGTTAAATTCTAATTTCATTACCAATGTTTTTATCACTTGTATTGTGTCACCCGGTTTGTACAAGCAGTATTCATAAAAATGTCTTGCTGTTTCAAAATAAAATATATTGTGTATTCAATGTTCTATTGGTTCTTATTTCACTGATGATTAACTTACTTTCACAATATCTCCATATTTAAGAAACAGGACAGATTTGTCATTACGTCTCTCCCAGTATTCGAGGACATGTCTCGTCCATGGTCCATTGTGTCCTGTAGATATATAGAGCAAACTAGGATACACTAGATCGTGAAAGGGTGACACGGTGGTCGAGTGGTAAGACGCTTGACTCCTGATCGAGAGGTCCCGAGTTCGATTCTCAGTCATTTCAGAAACGCTATTTAGTGTTTCCCACACAACTAGAGATGATCCTGGTAGGAAACCCAGTGGTAGTCTCTCTCGCGTGTATCGGTGCTTTACACCGAGCACGTTAAAGAACCTACAAGGGATCTATTCGAAACGAGCTAGGGTATCGCACCCGGATTCCTTGTATCTCACCTCTGTCTCTAAACATTTGCGATAATGCCCCAGAGTGGGCCCTGCAAATTACATGGAAGAAAGAAAGAAAGAAAAAGTGATGGACGTTCCTGTGCCTTATTTACAAACAGTGTAAGTCTAAAACTCAGACTCAGACTTTACGTTGTCAAATGTTCTATTCGCTCTCATGTTGTTATACATGTTTCGATTTTGATAAATGTTGTTTAACGTGTAAGCCCAAATAATCAGATATACTTTCGCATGGTTAAATCTACTTGCAAAGAAATAGCAGGGATTATACAATTATTAATTTTATGTTGTCCATGTTCAAGTCGAAGTCTGATTTGTAGTCTTACAAATTTCAATGTTGGTGAATAAGGCAGCTGACTCCGGTATCACGAAGCTCATCGTCGAACTCCGCAATAGAACCACATTTCAAAGGTATACTCTTATGAATAACAATACCAACGAGAGGAAGGTTAGTAAGTATAACACTTCAAACAGACAATTTTAAAAAAAAAGTGTATACAGCTATATCTAACAGTCATTTAATGTCAAAATAATTACTTGCATCGCTTTTAGTATGATACTAGACTACCTTAATTGAAATTAAAACTTTGGATCGGTTCCGTGTACTGTGATTCAATCGTCTAAAAAATAGACATTTCTTATAATTTCATAGGATGTTCAAGAACACTTTCGTATGAAAACAAACAATTTGCATGTGCAATAAATCACACACAGAGTTTCTGTTAAAGCTAAAGCGAAAAATGATCTAATGAATATGAAAGCATAATTGTTTTTCAGTTGTTCGTCAGATATCGTCAGATATAGCTCAATACACTCTAGACGGAGAGAATGTGGGCCTACACATATGTACTTGACACCACCAAAGACTAACAAGTCGGGAATAGTGTAAACACCTAACAAGCACATGCAATTATTTTTAGATCAAACAACACTCAAACGAACGAACACCAATATGACATCCAGTGGTTTTGTATAGCGTAAATTCCAGCAGTTTCAAGAAAACTATCAACTATGATTGGTGCACCCATAGCTCAGTGATTAACGCGAGTTCCGTCTTATCTCGGCGAACCTGTTACACCGGGTTCAAACACTACCGTCTTTATCGAAAAGGTTTCTTCAATGTCGTATATGAGTAGTATAGAATTGGTGGGGAAAAACTCATCTAGATGAGTTACTCATCTCAGGGAAAATACTCATCTAAGGGGCAAATACTCATCTCAGGGGCAAATGCTCATCTCAGGGGAAATACTCATCTCGTGGACAAATGCTCATCTCAGGGGCAATACTCATCACAGGGGAAATACTCATGTCGTAGGCAAATACTCATCTCAGGGGAAATACTCATCTCAGAGGAAATACTCATCTCAGGGGAAATACTCATCACAGGGGAAAACTCATCTCGTAGGCAAATACTCATCTCAGGGGAAATACTCATCTCAGGGGAAATACTCATCTCGTAGGCAAATACTCATCTCAGGGGAAATACTCATCTCAGGGGAAATACTCATCTCAGGGGCAAATCTTCATATTATGGGCAAATAATCATCTCAGGGGCAAATACTCATTTCATGGACAAATACTCATCTCAGGGGAAATACTCATCTCAGGGGAAATACTCATCTCGTAGGCAAATACTCATCTCAGGGGAAATACTCATCTCAGGGGAAATACTCATCTCAGGGGAAATACTCATCTCAGGGAAAATACTCATCTCAGGGGAAATACTCATCTCAGGGGAAATACTCATCTCGTAGGCAAATACTCATCTCAGGGGAAATACTCTTCTCAGGGAAAATACTCATCTCAGGGAAAATACTCATCTCAGGGGCAAATACTCATCTCAGGGGAAATACTCATCTCAGGGGAAATACTCATCTCGTAGGCAAATACTCATCTCAGGGGAAATACTCATCTCGTAGGCAAATACTCATCTCAGGGGAAATACTCATCTCAGGGGAAATACTCATCTCGTAGTTAAATACTCATCTCAGGGGAAATACTCATCTCAGGGGAAATACTCATCTCAGGGGCAAATCTTCATATTATGGGCAAATACTCATCTCAGGGGCAAATACTCATTTCATGGGCAAATACTCATCTTAGGGGAAATACTCATCTCAGGGGAAATACTCATCTCGTAGGCAAATACTCATCTCAGGGGAAATACTCATCTCAGGGGAAAATACTCATCTCAGGGGAAATACTCATCTCAGGGGAAATACTCATCTCGTAGGCAAATACTCATCTCAGGGGAAATACTCATCTCAGGGGCAAATCTTCATATTATGGGCAAATACTCATCTCAGGGGCAAATACTCATTTCATGGGCAAATAATCATCTCAGGGGAAATACTCATCTCAGGGGAAATACTCATCTCGTAGGCAAATACTCATCTCAGGGGAAATACTCAACTCAGGGGAAATACTCATCTCAGGGGAAATACTCATCTCAGGGGAAATACTCATCTCGTAGGCAAATACTCATCTCAGGGGAAATACTCATCTCAGGGGAAATACTCATCTCGTGGACAAATACTCATCTCAGGGGCAAATACTCATCACAGGGGAAATACTCATCTCGTAGGCAAATACTCATCTCAGGGGAAATACTCATCACAGGGGAAATACTCATCTCTGGGGAAATACTCATCTCGTGGACAAATACTCATCTCAGGGGCAAATACTCATCTCAGGGGAAATACTCATCTCGTAGGCAAATACTCATCTCAGGGGAAATACTCATCTCAGGGGCAAATCTTCATATTATGGGCAAATACTCATCTCAGGGGCAAATACTCATTTCATGGGCAAATACTCATCTAGATGAGTTTTGCCCCCACCAATTCTATACTACTTATATGTATTTGAGTATCAGGGTGCCGTTTTATCAACGTACTTACGGAAATCGTAAACTTACGTTCATATTAAGATTCAGTATAACTATTTAAAAACTACACATTGGGGACACATATTGTTTGTGGGAATTTATTAAATAAACCTTGATTAGTATATCAGCTCCACTTACCACATTTTATAGATGTAAAGGTATTATAAAGAAATTAAAGTTGACCTTAAGTTTACAATTTCCGTAAGTTCGTTGATAAAACAGTGCCCAGCAGTATTACTTAACATTCACCCATGTTGAAACCGAAACGTCTTATGGATGTATCTCGATTATAGCACTAATTATAGTTCTATATTTGTCAATGGTTAGCGAACATTTCCATTTGATATTCTTACCGGTACCATTGATGAATGAGTCAGTGAAGAGTTCCCACGTGGCATCTTGTTCCGTCAAACCATCTCCCCATTGCATTAGACGAAACAATGACGTCAGCACATCTTTAGGATTTCTGGCTACATAAATTATCTGTGAATAGTAGACAGACAGTTACATGCTTCAATTCGTCCCTTTGGTGCAACAGTATCGTATTTTGCTCTATAGTATATGATGATATATAACAATGTTGCACCGAAGGGACGGATTATCGTTGACAATTAAGGTGTTGGGAATTAAACATGCTTGGATCTTTGAGCTGGCAATAAGTGATGATTTGATCAAATGATACCGTCAAAGACATATTGTGCATGTATGTACTATGTATTATACAATATATGGTTATTGCAAGGTAAGACATGTTGCACAAAACTGTCGACAATCGACTCTCGACAAAGGGAGTTAGATAAATTACAGGATTCGTATATACTAGTACCCATATAACCCGTTCCGAGTTGACTAGATCTTGGTACGAACAAGAATACAATATAAATGATAGGATTGTGACGTACGTAAGTTTATGCTCGTAGCCTTTGGAATCCTTTTTGTACCTAATGTGCCCGGTTATTTATATAGAGTGTCGTCTTTTCTAACCAACTTTTCATTTTACTTTATGTGAAACAAGTCACTGACAGTTGCTTTCAGCCGTGAGCATCGTCGGATACCCACAGTCGTTGCCTCCGCTCCGCTCCGTACGGATGTACGGAGCGGAGCGGAGCGGAGGCAACGACTGTGGGTATCCGACGATGAGCCGTGAGGAGACTAGGTTTGGTCTTTCATGAGGGAGCACTGAGTCCAAAGGGTCAACGATAATAGGCCTATCCTTACTGTTGAGAAACGTCGTATTTACATCAAAGTATAAGAAGTTAAATACCAAACAAAGAAAATCACCTACCCTTCCTTTTTCTGTCTGTAGTTGTTCAGGTAACAGGAAATGATGTAGGTGACATTTTATCATCCGAGGAGAAGTCATCTGTTCGACGTGTTTTACACCTAGATATAGACTTCATTATTAATATCATTGAACAATATACACGAACATACTTGTGACTAGTACATGCATTAGTTCTGTCAATTCGTTCCATATTATATGTGTAACTACATTTTGTTTCTATTACGGAACAAAACTTATTTTAATTTACATTGTATTGCACAAAAAAATGGATAAATCAAAGACCTACCTAATTTTTGGATAAAACCCACATATAAGAATTAAATTTGGACTTTTTGACTGGCGATGCTTAGTGATATGATTGTGCCTTTGGTATTGTGACGTGCGATAGTGGTTACATTGTTTCTGTTTTCTATGCTGTATCAGTTGCGTGGAGCCGTCTCATCCATATGTTTTATTATTATCCCTTTAGAAGGAGAGGCGAATGATAAAAACATAAATGACAAATACAGGGGGGGGGGGCGGTTGAGGGAATTTCGTAGTTACCTCTGTAGTATGGAAATCTGTCAGCAGTGACGTCAATAATTGGAAACCGGTCGTCAAGTTGCACAGAATTGGCTGTGTCGAAATCTAACGTTTGTACCAAGTAAATGATTTCCTGAGTTACGGTTGTTCCTTGAAATATATGCAAGTATGGATGAAATATATTGTACCTAGGGTTTGTATTAGAATTACAGAAGTATCATTGGAACTGATTCTCAGAATCATTATTATCTGATTCTCAGATGGTTACAGCATCTCAAACTCAATACTGTGTCTAGTTATCATTCAGAAAAAATCAGATCGTTTTTTCACATGTTTATCTCTCTTGATAACTTGAAATAATGACGACAGGGTTAACGCAGTCGTTTCCCTTTACTTCAAATAACGGACATACAAATAACATCACATTCACTGGTATGACATAAAGTTAAATGTACAATGTTTTGTTCGAAACCACATATAAAGGTATAAGAAACAAATTTGGAAACAATAACTGGATGCTACTTCGTTTTGTGCGAATATTGATCTTAATGAGTGCATACATGCATTCCACACACTAATGCAGGTCTAGCAAAGATTTGAGATAACTTTTTTGTTGTCCACTCTGAACCCATCACTAACTTGAATATACTAACAAGATATCAAATTTAACCTAATCTAGGAAATTAAATCAAATGTTTACCTTATCTAGGAAATTAAATCAAATTTTACCCAATATTGGAAATTGAATCAAATTTTACCAAATCTAGGAAATTAAATCAAATTTTACCTAATCTAGTAAATAAAATTTGACTTTATCTAGGAAATTAAATCAAATATTTACCTGATCTAGGAAATTAAATCAAATGTTTACCTGATCTAGGAAATGAACACATCCAGATGTCGTCTGCTCTTGTATCCATGGTTTCTATCTGCTCCACATCATTCACAAACATTGCTATACCTTTGTACACCTTCCTCTCAAGTATAAGCCGCGGCTTGTCCTCATTACTTTTGTCTTTACTCTTGTTCGCCATGTTGTTATCTGAATATGTTATATCGCTGGCTAAGAATGAGAAGGTCGTAACTACAAAATCAATATTTTGAGCAAACAAGAAAAACTGTCTGACAATAAAAACTGTCTAACAATCACTCTTTACTTATGTTAAAACAAGCTGTTTCAACTTTAGTTTGGTCAACATGACAAGTTCCGATTTTCATGAAAATAGGCCCATAAGAAGTGCCGTATGGTGCAGATTTCAAACATACATTAGTGTTATAAGGTCGTAAGTGGCACTTACGACCTTCTCATTCTAAACCAGCGATATGTCATTCAAATAAATAATCCAATGACTATTCATGCAAAAACAGTCACAGTTTCAAAATTTGTCCTATGTTAAATTTACTCGGTCGATTACTTGAAAAGTACTTAAAGTTTTAAGAGATATACAACGCAAGCACAAGGAGCGTGATTTGCTACCTATAAGTTATCCAGTAATGTATTCATGAAGCTGTAAGTTGTATACTGAAATATTTCACACAGACTCACCTGTCTTACTCACTCATTCACAATATCCTACAAACTTTTCCGAAATAAACGCTTGCAATACTTTTAGTTAGATAATCTACTTTGTGCCAGCTCCTAGCTTTAAGTGTCTCAGATCGACTCATTCACATGATAAACAAAAAATAGTAGTTCGTTTGCTAAACGGTACAGTGCGTATATCGTGTACGATTTTCACCCAGCTGTATCACAGAACCTTTCAATGCAATAAATAATTATGAAGATAAATACCCTGTGGTTATATACAGTAAAACTTCATTATCTCGAGGAGTGATCGGAACAGGTAAAATGCTCGAGATAAATAGGATGCTCGTAATAGCCAAATGATATGTATTGATGATACAATCGGATATTGGTTTAAAACTTGCTCGAGATAAGCCAGGTGCTCGTGATATTGATGCTCATCATAACGAAGTTTTACTGTACATATACATTATTATTGCCCGTTTTAGTTTGCAGTTCATGACCGATGACCATAGTAAATATTTAACAAACAAAGACTGATAATATTCTGACCGAATTGATGTTTTGATAACGATACATTTGTGCAAAAGCTCAACGCTTAAATCTAATATCCCAGTCACACGAATGTCAAATGAGCCGGAAACTTGGGAAAGGGTCCAGATTAGCCGGAAACATGGGAAAGGGTCCAAAATCAGCCTTAAACGTGGGAAAAGGTCCAAATCAGCCGGAAGCATGGGAAAGGGTCCAAATCAGCCGGAAACGCGGGAAAGTCTCCAAATATGCCAGAAACGTGGGAAAGGGTCGAAATGAGCCGGAAATGTTGGGGTCCAAATCAGTCGGAAACGTGGGAAAGGGTCCAAATGAGTCGGAAACGTAGGAAAGGGTCGATATCAGCTGGAAGCTTGGGAACGAGTCAATCAGCCATAAGCATAATAAAGGGTCCAAATCAGCCGGAAACATGGGAAAGTGTCCAAATAAGCCAGAAACGTGGGAAAGGGTCGAAGTGAGCCGGAAATGTTTGGGTCCAAATCAGTCGGAAACGTGGGAAAGGGTCCAAATGAGTCGGAAACGTGGGAAAGGGTCGATATCAGCTGGAAGCTTTGGAACGAGTCAATCAGCCGTAAGCATAAGAAAGGGTCCAAATCAGCCGGAAACTTTGGAAAGTGTCCAAATAAGCCAGAAACGTGGGAAAGGGCGAAATGAGCGGGACACGTGGGAAAGGGTCCAAACCAACCGGAAACATGGGAAAGTGTCCAAATCAGCCGGAAACGTGGGAAAGAGTCTTACATCAGGCGGAAACGTGGGAAAGAATCCAAATCAGCCGTAAACGTGGGAAGCGTCCAAATCAGCCGGAAACATGGGAAAGGGTCCAAAGCAGCCGGGAACGTGGGAAGGGTCTAAATCAGCCGGAAGTATGTGAAAGGGTCCAAATGAGCCGGGAACGTGGGGAATGGTCCGAATCAGCCGGAAACGTGGGCAAGGGTCCAAATTAGTCGGTTGGAAGATGACATAAAAACTCGAAACACATTCCAAAGGATGCGTTGAATCGGACAAGGATATTACCGCCTGTAAAAATGACGTTCGAATAATTTGAATACATGTATAGAGTATGTCTGGTTTGAATCTTGCACATTCTTTTATTGAGCCTAATGATTGATTTTTAATGCAATTGTGTAAAAATCTATAACAATCACTATGAAAACATGGGTTAATCTTAATAGTGACGAACATATTTGCATCCCACGTTTTCAACTTGAGGTAGTACGGAACTTTGCACGATCGAAATTAAAAGTTGGCATATATGCTCTTTTTTCATCATCAGCTGTCTCCATTGTTCTAAAAAGATATGACAACATGTCCTGTTTATACTTAAATATCTCAGTGAAAATGGTGAATAAAAGGTTGTAAATCTGCATATAGACGGGGATGGAAATTGATAGTACAATGGTGAAAACTCGAAAGCACGACACTGAAAGGTCGATTGTACGAAATACGATAGTACGACTTTTCACCATCGTTTTATCGTTGTTTCGTACTATCGACTTTTCACCATCGTATTTTCGAGTTTTCACCATCGTACTAGCTATTCCGCGATGGTCCTGAGGGGACACAGTAGAAATCAGCCAGTTTGACATCCTGGCACTTACATGTACAATGCCAATCGGGACACTTCGGATATAACTGACATCGCATGACGGAAATACCCGAGTAGTAACGATCGGTACAATGTGTCATGTATTGACAAATATATTATATTGTATACTATATATATAGTACGGTCATTTGAAATGCGTGCATTTAAAATCATTATCATTTTACTGGGTCAAATATTATTTCGCTTAAACATGCTTATCTTTCTCGCAAACAAGTTAACTGTGACCATGAGCTACAAAATTACCATAATAAATAATAGATATCTAACAGGGTGACATATCTGATTTTATGCTGTACATTTGTAACATGTCATAAATTGTGCTCACATTAAAGCACATTTCGTATAAATCCTAAAGTGTATGCTCAGTTTTATACCACACGTTTTATCCAATAGTTGATTTAACTATAATGCACCGGTCCAATCGCATAAACTGGTTGCCCTTGCTTGTACTTCTTCATCTAGTCTAGTTTGACATTCATATGTACTAGTATATGTTTCCCAATATTAAATGAAAAATCAGTCATAACTCACGAAACTTCTAAATTTTGAACTGCACATGTCCATGGTTCCATGTGTAATATGTCGGAAGGCGACTCAATTTATAAACTTGGAACAACACTGTAATAATAGTATTCTAGGTGTATTTCAAATTTATTGCGGCCATCTTGGACGCCATCTTGGATTCCGGGTTCGCACCACGCGTCGACAATTTATATGCCGGCAGTTCTATATACAACAGACATAGGCGAACATTTTGGTATATAACATTGCTTGTTCTACTTGAGTTGTCACCTAACCCCAAACAGATCACCAATTGTCCCCCACTCTAAAGCAACACGCAGTCCCGTCCAATACATCATAAACCCCATGCAGCCGTTGTATCCACGATACCGGTGTATATAATTTTCTCGTGATGATTCTTTTCATCGTGAAATTGCCTGCAGGATTGTTTACAATAACTGACGAGTACATTAGATAGATAAATACGAAAAGTTCCAATTTCTGAATAATCCAGTCAAAATAGGCTCAAAATGGGCCTAACCCAAGCCAAATTGCAACAGAAACAATTTTACCACCAACGCCAAGTTCAAACCTTGGCGGACTTAAGGAAAAAGTCCTCAAAATTTTGATAAGGAAAAGGGGTGAAATCCAAGATGGCGTCTAGGATGTCTGCCATAAATTGCTGAACCACTAACTATCAATTTTCTAACGAGGTAGTTCTATATATAGATATAATAAAGAATATTTGTACGGGAAGTGTTCATAAAAAAGTGTGCATCAAATTGGATGGGATAAGTGACCACTCAAAGGTCAAAGTCAATGCCATTTCAAAGTAAACTACTTAAAACGCTAAAAAATGAATATTTCTCTATACTTTTATTGGTTTAAGATCTATTTTTCATTGTATGAGGTTATTAAAGCATGAAAGTAGTTGGTAAGTGTAATCAGAATATTGAAAGTTGGAGAAAAGAGCCAGTTTCACTCCAGTACACGGTGTCCAAGAGCTGATTGTGATAACTATTATCATCAATAGTAGCATTAGAATTTTCATTGGTATAACTAAATGTTTGTGTGAATATTATAAATTGAATGAGGTTGCTTAAATTGTCAGCAACAACGACCACTTTGAGGACAAGGTCAAGGCAATTTCTAGGTCAAATTACAGGAAAAAAGATTATTATGCTATATTTTCTTTGATATTTCACATTTTCTAAGGCTATTTAAGCATGGAAATAGTTGGTATAATCTAGAACACTAACCAAAGGTCGTTCAGGATACAAAAACTCACAGTTACAATGTAATGGTATTTCCACGCTGTATTTTTAGTGGGTTAGATATTTGTATTGTAGTGTTGCTTAGAGTAAAACAATATTCAGTATGTTGCATGTGTGCTTGGAACATTGGTGGGTGAATAATGTTGTTACTCATATAACGAGGATGAATATTCCAACCCTGTTGGTTACCAATAGGGCCTATGATGACTGTTCAGTACATTGGTGAGCATCACAAAGTGCTAAAACTGACTGTGTCAAAACTGAATACTGCCATGGGGTCATTGATGACTGTTCTGGCTTGCTCCTACAATTAGAGCATTGAATTATTGAATGGTTGTTAACAACAGTCTTGAATATTCAATTGGACTTTGTGTGGTTGTTAATATGTGGTATGTAATAACTATTCTCAACACTAAATGATTATTCCATTATATCAACAAGGCCTTACTACAAGGACTTTGATGCATAAAATGTTGCCAACATTGGCTAGTACGTGGTCGGGCGAATGCTAATCCCTGCACTATTACGTCCACTATTGACACTACATTAATGGTTCCCAACACAGACACATAGTATGTGCTTACGATGAATGCTTCGTGTAATGGTGAGACCTTTCAGTACATAGAATACTAGTTCCCCGGCATTAATGAATCTACTTATCAATGTACTATAAAAGTACCTTGTGATTGTTCCCTACACTGATAAGTCATTTATAGAATATTGTTATCAACACTTGCAAGTCCCCACAGGGACTAGGATAAGTGGTATCAGCTCTTATGAGTCCCCTATATGACATAGGACGGATGTAGTCAACGCGGACGAGTTCCCACAATGACTATGACAACTTCTGCAAGCACTGATGAGTCTCCCATAAGACCTTCATTAATGGTTCCCACCACTGATGAGTCCGAGAGGACCTTTGATTACAGCTTTCAACACTGGGGAGTCCTTCATATACATGTACACTAATATAATTGTAAAAAACACGGATAAGTCTTCCATGGACCCTTATATGTCTGCTGTCAACACTCCCGAATCACATAGGGTCTACATGTAAGACAAGTACCTCAGAGGATATTGCATGACTGTTTCCAACTCTGATGAGTTATTTATAGATACTTATAAGTTTGCTTCCAGTACACGTGCGTCTAACAATAGGGTCTAATTAAAACAACTGAATGATTTCCCCCAGCACTGCCGAGTTCACATACATAATGCCTTCATTATTTTTTCCTAACACTGATGGTCCCTGTAGACCCAATTATGACTGCTGCCAATGCCGATGAGTCCATCGCAGGGCTAAATACGACTGTCGTAAGTGAATCAACGCCTGTTTAGCCTTTCATTGGGCGTTGTATAAACTATTGAGCATTGACAAGGTCCTCATATGACCTTTATTGATTTTTCATACACTAGTTGGTCTATAGAAAGCCTTAGATGACTACTTTTCAAAATACTGGTAAGTTCACCTAAGGGTATATGATGAATTCCCTAAACCCTTGTGAATCCTGTTAAAGTGTATAGAGCTATATCTGACAATATATACTTTAAAAAATTCAAAAACTGAAGAAAAATATTATACTTTCATATCTATTAGATCATTTTTCGCTTCAGTTTAGCAGAAACTCTCTTTGTGATTTATTGGACATGCGAATTGTCCGTTTTCATACGAAACTGTTCTAGAACAACCTAAGTCGACGGTTTAAATTATAAGAATCGTCTATTTTCGACAATTGAATCAAAGTGCTCGGAACCCATCCAAAGTTTTAATTTGCAATTAAGATCTAGTATCATACTAAAAACAATGCAAGTAATTATTTTGATATTAAATGATCGTTTGATATAGCTCTATACACTTTAACTGTGACAGTTCCATACACTAGTGAGTCCCCTTATGGGAATATGCTCAATTTACATAGGCCCTATTTGGACGGATGCAAACACTGGTGAGTTCCTTATGGCAACTACAAATATGTTTTAGGATGACTATTTTCAAGGATGACAGTTCACTGCACTATTGTGTCCCTAATATAACATAAGATGGCAGTTATCTACTCCGCGGAAAGAACAATAGTACATAGGATGACAGTTCTCTACACTGGCGAGTCCCACTTAGTACCCAAGATCTAAGACAACAGTTCCTTACCTCCGTGGAATAAAGGATGACTGTTTCTTATGTGGGACATATGGTGACTACTGTGTCATTGTTTTGTCCCTGATACTTACTGACAATGACGGTCTCCAACACTGGTGAGTCCCCCATAGTACTGACGATGATACTTCCCAATAATAGCGAGTCCCTAACAGTACCTAGGGTGACAGTTCCCAACATTAATGAGTCCCTAGTGATGTAAATTATGACATTTTTAAACTGAAGAACCTCATAGGGCATTGTATGAGAATTTCCAACATACATGAGTTCTACATAACGTAAATATTAAACTTAGAGCTCTAATAAAATCGATATACTTAAAACATTGACCTTTAAAGACATGCACATTGACCTTCAAATGGCCATTGTTTGATTCTGGTTTTAAGTTCACTATATCTAAGTATACTAAGTATTCTTACTTGTAAGCATTTATTTGTATCATTGGTAAGACTAACTAAGCTTTTCACATTTTGACCTTGACATTGGCTTTCATATGGTCACTGTTGTGAGTAAATGTGAAGGTTACTACCTAATGACGCCATTCATTGATCAATAATGGTCGATTACAACTTTTGGCGGGAAAAAACAACTTGTCAACAAACTGGATCAAATTTACTTGGAAAATGTTATTGTTGCACCGGCTGCATGGGGTTATTTTCCTTTCCTGAAAATTTAACATGGGTGTTTGTTTACATGTATTATTTTCGTTTCCAACGGTCATTTGGTGTGATTTTTCTGTTATTCGAAGAGTAAAGCTCATTTTAGCATTTTTCAACAAAATATGTGTCGAGGAGTTTGTGATTAATATTGATTTTGTCTCTTTCGTTTCATACACCGGCTGCATGAGCTTTAAGGCTACGGTTGTGCCCATCTTTATAGCTACAATGTACATAGTCAGAAGCTTCACCTATCCTGGAAGTTCCGCCGCCATCGTCATGTTCAGTTGACATGCCCCGCATACCGTACCCCTATATATCCTCGGAAGATGCAGAATTTGATCCAAATAAGATACGTTTTTGAAATTTCACGCACAAGTTTACGCAGTATTATATATGAAATATTATTTGCACTCCACACAAAATTATTTGTTTGTATGATGAATGGTATGGAGCGTCTGACAAAAGTCTACGGAATTCTGGTACAACCATCGTACATGTATAATTGTACTTCAATTTTATATGAACTTGGTCCTGTATGGTTTGTAATAGTTCAGCGAGTCAATTAAAAGTAATCATTGAAACTGTCCCAGTCAAGACATCCATCACAAAAACTTAAAACTCGCTTTTCATATTAGTTTGTTTTCACTCCACATTATCTTTTAAAAAAACCCAAATCCAACCAAACACCAATTCGCTTGGACTTACGTACTCCTTTAGCGGTATGTCATGTGATACGATAAGTCTATAACATGTTGGGCAACTTTGTGGAATAGTTCTGTTACGTCGCAGTTGAAGATCATTTTGACAATACCGACTGCTCGCTCTGTAAGTCAAGTACTAGCAACTAATCATAGTACATTTTGTAACTCATTTGTCAAATATTACACCCTGCAATAAGAAGAATCATTTTCCAAAGTGTGCTGGGCCAAACATGTGAAAATATTCTGCATGATGAAATTGAATGTTTTTGCTTTGGGTGGGATATAATCGAAACCACAGGTAACTATCGTTGAAAACGAAAATAAAAATATTTTTTTTTAATTTATATTTTTTTCGTATTCAACGATACAGTTACCTGTGATCGAAACAAGATTATTCAAATTTTATCAAAATTGATAGGGAGTCACATGCACATGTTTGCTTTACATTTTTCTGATTTTCAAATTATCCGTATTAAACACACATTACATCTACCTGTATTACTTATGTAAAGTGTATACAATTTACGTTTGAATTCAATGGGTCGAAATTTATTGAAATGTACTCATGTCAAGTCTGTCCATAACAGTAATGTCGAATTTTATGTTGTGAATACGACATCTACACCCCTGTTCCTTGAATTTGGTCTTATCAGTAATAAAAATGACACAGCTAGTTGAGACAAAACATAAAAGTATACATGATCATGCGACAAGATTATCGGTTATCAGTCATTTAAAGGTATGGGCTCGCTCTCGGGAGGAATGTCAAATTCACCTTAAACCAAACCCTTTCTCTGCAAATTGTCTATCCACCTAGACTAATTACGGTAGCTTGCCCATAGGTAATTTGTTTCAAATCGCCTTAAACTAACGGTTGTCCAAAGTCACGGATATCCCTAGGTACTGAGCGTTCTTTTAGTACTCGGGGCAATCGTATCTACTCGGGCATTTCCGTAACTGAGACTTTCGCTAATTAAACGCCGAAGAGTTCCGATTGTACTCAGAGCTATCAATGCCCGTGAGTTTGTCATTGGTCATTTAGTATGGCAAGTTAAAACCTAATTCGTATGACTTCTCCGTGATACGGATGGGTGATGTGTACATGTGGATGCTCCGATTACTGTCGATGCAATAAGTAATACTAATGAGGAAACTGTCCAATTCGAAAGAAAAGCGGGTTTAGTGAGCGACGTCATGTAGAAATCCATTCTGATCACCTTGGCCTTTTTGCAATACAATTCGATCTTTCACGTCTTCTCGTCGATTTGTATGAAATTGTCATGGTTAAATGTAGGGGCACATCAAATCTAAAGTTTCTGATGATATATTTATTTAAAGAATCGAATCCAGCATTTTATAATTATTTAACGGCCTGTACATGTAGGGCGACGTTAGCGCGTTTCCAGGTTTTGTGAAGCGTCAGATGTATTCCCTTATCCATTCTATTAAAAATGTAAGCAATTAAAAGATCATTTCACGGCCTTAAACGGTAATATAAATCAAGCTAAAAACTACAAATACAACTTCTACTGTACATAAACTGTCGTTTTACGCTGTTTTTATATCGCGTATAACGTTACACTGACGAGATAACTGTACTGGATTATCATGATCTATTACTGGAAATTATATATACGGTCCATGACTATTATGATTTCTTTCTAAAACAATCACCAATTGACCGATCGCGACATGAGGACATTTTTATCGAAATAGCATTTAAATATAAATAAATTTTGATCTAAAGGCCGTTCTACACCAAATGGGTTGATACGTCTTGGCGTCTAAGTTTCGACTTATGGGGTCAAAATGTATCGTGTAGATATCTAGTAAACAATACAGCCCTACCACACATTTAGGGGATGTACAGCAGACGTTTGGACACTTAGAATTGTACATAGTTAATCTTATATTTCCCCATTACTGAACATTCTATTCCCTCTAGTTACTCGATTTTAAAAACTACAAGTATGATATTATGTAGTTCACACCCCTTAACACAAAACCCAGTTACCGCGCGTGGAAATATGTCATACTTGCTAAAGTTCAAAGTCCAGCGATAAAACACGAAATGCTTACCTCATAACACAGCTATTGTAAGCGTTTAGAATAATAAACAACATGGAGATATTGTGTAAAGCGGTTAAAGAAAATGAATGTTTGGACTTTGAAACTGAAGAGTATAAGGATATTGCGAAAGGTGTGGATTTATTGTTACATCGGTTTGTTGATTACGTCAACGAAGATCATCCACGTCTGAGGATAAATCGCTTAGTGCGTGGAGGAAGTATGGAAGAAACAACGAGATTACTGAGAAGTCCTATAGGAATCGGACATCAAACAGATGGTATCGAGTTTGATTATCTGGCTGTGGTGGACAAGTGGTCAGATGTTGAACGATTTCATCTTAAGCACTCATGTACAGGGTGTATGAAAATAGAGTACGATGTTGGAGACCCAAACTCGGGCGACAAGAAGTACATTTCTACAAAATGCTCTGAAAGGTTGAGTAGGTATGTGTACGACAGCGTCATTGATAGATGCACATGTGACCGCCGAACACTCCGGAAAGATGATACGAGAAGTGGATGTACTGTGTGTACGGTTACCTTCACTACCGGATATCTCGCATATCATACTGATGATGACAACTTGTGTTTTTATTGGATATCTAAAGTGCCAATGACTGATGTTAACAACTCCAGCTTTAGTAAGGACTTCATGTGTACTACATCCAATACACGTTCGCAGTTACACCATGATATGATGCGTAAGTATTATGACGGTAAGGGCTTCATGTTTACTACATCCAGTACATGTTCGCTGTTACAACATCCTATGGTGCCATGGCGCTCTGACGGTAAGAGCTTCATGTGTACGACATCCAGTACATGTTCGCTGTTAAAACATCCTATAGTGACAGGGCGTTATTACGGTAGTATCTATGTCGTCGTTGATTTTCACATGGCCATCGAGCTAAATCGAGAGAACATAATACATGATCCAGACTGCCCAACACCTACACAGTTACCATCTGATAGTACAACTGCTTTATATCTCTTCCCCAAAGGTACGACACATTGTGAGTTTACAGAACCGGGTAATCTTTCTTACTGTTGGCGAATTTCTACCATTGCTCACGAGTTGGATATGATAAAATCAACAACACCAGAACATCGGTATGCATATATGACATTGAAATTCCTTACAGTTACTTTATTTAAGGCCGCTGCAGACTTTATCGTTGGTCACCCCATCGGGTTTGTTGAGCCTTACACGATCAAGACAATATTTCTCCGCCATATAGATAAATGTCACCAAACAGATCGCGATGTGCAAGAATGTGTTACCGAGATGTTGGCAGATTTGATAAAAGTCATCCAGACTGGAAACCAACCACACTTTCATCTGAAGTACAATCTGAGTCCAGACATTTATAATGCACGTGCTGATGTTGCCGAGAGTCTTATTTGTATGAAATCAATCCTGTCCATGCCCAGTTCTCATTCTAATATGGACGACATTGCCAAGGACATTATGTCTTTGTGTTGCATTTTGTGGGTCAATACTTTTCAACGTAGGTGGGAATCCGTCTTGAATGGACAAGAGGAAAGTAGGTTCGACCAATTCATCAAGATAAGAGAAACACATACAGCTGAGGAAGTGTTTATAAGGACGACGTGTGAGTATTATACTATTATAGGTAGGGATGAAAGGTCAGGCCCAGATGACTTTATGTACGGTATTAATGATTGTCCATTAAACCAGACAATAAGGGCATGTGTGGAAATGTGGGAAACAGGAAGAAGTCAGGATAATACTTATGTATGGAAGGTCATGTTTAAAATAAATGACTGTCCAATAAAACGGAGGATCAGGGCAAGTTTGGAAACGGCCGAGAAAGAGAGGGAAACCAGGGAGAGGAAAGAACAAGAGTTAAAGAAACATGAAGTAACGAGAACGACACTGCGCGGAGAAAGAGCACACAGAAGAAGACGAAAACGACGGGAAGGCAGATTGAGGAGACTGATAAGGTTTGTAAATTGTTGTAAATCGACAGAATGAATTATGGACAACGTGTTTCTGCATCGTATTTGCTTGATACTGGCGTAAGATGTGATAACTTATCAAAATTAGACCGAACTTGAAGTGTTAATATGTATTGTATCATTTTGTATGACGGTGTACATTCATACTCCCAGTGGGTAGCCAAGTTCCCAGACAATGGTTCGGGAGAAGAATACATTGAAAAATGCGTATGACTTTATATGCGTACGGGAAGTAAAAATAAATACATTGTTTATATCCTTCAATCAGCAGTCAACATGTGGTAGAGTTTACGAGAACTATCACTCAAAGCGATTGTGAATACCGTCGAATGGTTGTTGAAACTTTTCTCATTCCAAATGCATTGTACGTGTATATTGTTCCCAGGAAAAGTTATGCACCTTCATAGAGACTGCATATTATCCAGTCATCCGGTCATCGCACACTGTATAGGAATCCGTCGTTCTGTGTACAATCTATATAAGCCGGACACACCCACCTCATGATGATGGACATATTGCTTTCGTTTTGCAATAAGTGACTAGATCATACATTACCTTTTGCCAAAATATTTTTGTTCAATGTTTAAACCTTGTTCTGGAAAACACTGCAGGCTAGAATAAGGTATGTCTGTCTATGTTAAAGTGTGTCTTACATGTTTGATTCACGTACACATTATAATCAGATAGCATGCATAAATTATATAATGTCCCTTTGTTTACTTTAAGATAACGTGTTTGTACGTGTAGATTATACACGAGACATTTAAAGAGGCATTCCCTATAACTAGCACATTTTTTCTACTATCATATTAAATGAGCTAAATGTACAAAGCACTATCACTTATCATAAATTGTCAGAAGAAAGTATGCGCAAATATGTCTCTATAATGTCAACAATATATTTATATCACTGATAATAGATTTTTTATTTTGTGGTCAAAGGGAAACAACTCGTGGCTATTTTGGCTCGTTACGGAAATATGTTTTTAGTCTTTTCTCGGTAATTAGTATACTTTTTTGTCGAAAATTTGAGGAGTTTAAGCAATAATGATTCTCATTTAATGCATAATAATCCTGAATCGGTTTAAACGAACAAAGTTATAGGGAACGCCTCTTTAAGTTATGCAGGTACATGCAATACAGATTTGTGCTAACTTTACGAGTATCATACCTATATTATAAGTATTTCTGTAAAACTATTATTTGTGAGGGATAAATTTTCTTTGAAATCGTGGTTAAGCTATACCATGAAATATAATCTCCGCAATGAATTCAGGTAAGTTACCGATTTTAGAGGGCTGTTTTCAGCGGTTCAGCTGTTCAAGTACTCATTGCCCTTTTTTTTTATTTCGACTGGTCATTGGGATACCTTAGGAAACCTACATTCCAGTCACCTTCGGTAGACTATGTCGGTCCTGATGGGTGTGCTGCAAATATCGAACTCTGTTGCCCAGGAATATAAAAATTGTACTGACAGACCTCTCACAGGTAGACCTACCAATTCACACCTTGGTGAAGTTGACCACTTGGGTTATTCTTGCTCAGAAAAATTGACCAGTGTACCAGACAGGATTCGAACCCGGGGCCTCTCGATCCCGAAATCCGCGCCAATCACAAAATACAGACCAAGTATGTTTCCGCCTCATATTTTGTAAACCGCGAATTTACAACCTCGTGGAATTGTATTTTTCCACATTACACAGAATTTAATACCCGCAAAATTGGTGGTTTTACAATAATGTTATTTCTTATTAGTATTGGTGCTCGCGCAGTGTACAATTTTGAGTAGTATAGTTGGGTTGGATTGATGTGATATTGTAGCATGTACAAAACTGAAATGAGTAAGACTTACTATGAAACTTTTAATATTTAGATGTAGGTGTCGTTATTACAAATGACAAATGTAAGCGTAAAATACACACAACGGAAATTATGTTCCAATAAGTTTAATTCTGATTGATTATAAAAATATGATATATTTTGTATTTTAGTCTTCGAACAGTAGACCCGATCCTTTTACTTCTTTCAGTAATGCATCAACTCTCTCTGCGACTTCTGGCGTCAGTAATTGTTTCCATGTGCCTGCTTTTCCTAAAAAAAACCACACAAAAACATTGACTTAATACGTGAACTAGTTTACTAAACTACTTAAAGTCTGGATTACCTCCCCTAGATTACTACGTTAACTAAAATACTGTAGTACGACAGGGAACCAGACTATAGACTACTCAAAATTGTACATTTGTATATATCAAAGGTTCAACCCACTTTCCTTGTATATAATTAATTATATCTAGTATTATATTTAAATAGCCTGGTGGAATTATCAGAATAAGAATATACATTTATATCAAATTTTGTAAACTTAAATGAATAATATTTCAAAAATTGACTCCGACATACATAATCTTGTATATTTGTCAATATATAGATATACATTGTACATGTATTTTAGTGTATGTTTGTTTAGAATCTAAATCGCTGGCTTATAATGAGGTCGTGCATGTTTACGACCTGATAAGACTGATACATATTTAAAATCAGCATGACAGGGCGCTTTTTATGAGCCTCTTTTTATAAAATCGGAACTTGTTATGGTGACAAAACTGAAGTTGGAACAGCTTGTTTTACCAAAAGTAAAGAGTAACTTTTGGATAGTTTTTTATTTGTTTGCCAAAATATCGATTTTGTTCTTACGACATTCTCATTCTAAGCCAGCGAAATGTTGATACATATAATTATTATACATGTATAACCAAAATAAAATAGTTAATAGTAATAGTAATGATATTGTTATACTTGTAATAGCTTTATGAAGCATAATTATGTACGAGTATCTATCAAAACATACAATATGCTACCGGTAGAATGAATCGCAACACAAACCCACAGGCTCACGTTTCCATCGGTCTAAAAACCTTACATGACAAAAATCTCTTTCTAATAATAAACTACTTTATTATTAGAAAGGGAAATACATTTTTATGCAAGTCTATTAGATCGATGGAACCGTGCGCCGGTGCACAAACCTTGATTGATGAAACCACCATTAGAATCATCAAATACTTTCTTGATATCTCTCCAGTATGACATGTTCACTTTATCATTCTTTCTCATATTGTCTACGTGACAATGTTCACATATTCTATCAACATCCGTCTCACTGATATCTCTGTTCAAGAATTTGGCAATCTGTCGCACAGTACTAGGCATGTCCTAAATTAGTTAGAGGTAATTCATAATCACGAATACACATGACGACTGATATTTCTCGTACATTTACATGCATATTGTCAATTTGTTGTACATTATCTTATATTCATATTGCTATAATTAAAATCACAATTGAAATTGCATCTACATTTTGTACATCAACTCGGATATCCAATGTTACTTGTGACACATGGTTATTTTAAACAATGCATTGATAGAAATGCTGTCTGTAGGAAACCCGTTTTTTCGTTTCAAACTGTGGTTAAATTCTAATTTCATTACCATTGTTTTTATCACTTACATTTTGTTACCCGGTTTGTACAACCAGTACTCATAAAATGTCTTGTTGTTTACAAATGGAGATTTTAAAATAAAATACATTATGAATTGAATGCTCTATTGGTTCTTTTTTCAATGATGATTGACTTACTTTCACAATGTCTTCATATTTAAGAAATAGAACAGATTTGTCAGTACGTCTCTCCCAGTATTCGAGGACATGTCTCGTCCATGGTCCATTGTGTCCTGTGAATATATATATCAAACTAGGATACACTAGATCGTGAAAGGGTGGCACGGTGGTCGAGTGGTAAGACGCTTGACTCCTGATCGAGAGGTCCCGGGTTCGATTCTCAGTCATTTAAGAAACGCTATTTAGTGTTTCCCACCCAACTAGAGGTGATCCTGGTAGGAAACCCAGGGGTAGTCTCGCGTGTATCGGTGCTTTACACCGGGCAAGTTATAGAACCTACAAGGGATCTTTTCGAAACGAGCTAGGGTATCGCACCCGGATTCCTTGTATCTCACCTCTGTCTCTAAACATTTGCGATAATGCCCCAGAGTGGGCCCTGCAAATTACATGGAAGAAAGAAAGAAAGAAAAAGTGATGGACGTTCCTGTGCCTTATTTACAAACAGTGTTAGTCTAAACTTTACGTTGCCAAATGTTCTATTCGCTCTCATGTTGTTATACATGTTTCGATTTTGATAAATGTTGTTTAATGGGTAAGCCCAAATAATAAGATATACTTCCGCATGGTTAAATCTAATTGCAAAGAAATAGCAGGGATTATACAATAAATGTTGTCCATTTCAAGTCTAAGTCTGATTTGTAGTCTTACAAATTTCAATGTTGGTGAATAAGGCAGCTGACTCCGGTATCACGAAGCTCATTGTCGAACTCAGCAATAGAACCACATTTCAAAGGTATACTCTTTTGAATAACAATACCAAAGAGAGGAAGGTAAGTAAGTATAACACTTCAAACAGACAATTTAAAGTGTATAGAGCTATATCTAACAGTCATTTAATGTCAAAATAATTACTTGCATCGCTTTTAGTATGATACTAGACTACCTTAATTACAAATTAAAACTTTGGATGGGTTCCGTGTACTTTGATTCAATCGTCAAAAAAACCCAAACAACTCTTATAATTTCACAGGGTGTTCTAGAACACTTTCGTATGAAAACAAACAATTCGCATGTCCAATAAATCACACAGAGAATTTCTGTTAAAGCTAAAGCGAAAAATAATCTAATGAATATGAAAGCATAATTGTTTTTCAGTTTTTGAAGTTGTTCGTCAGATATCGTCAGATATAGCTCAATACACTCTAGACGGAGAGAATGTGGGCCTACACATATGTACTTGACACCACCAAAGACTAACAAGTCGGGAATTGTGTAAACACCTAACAAGCACATGCAATTATTTTTAGATCAAACAACACTCAAACGAACGAACACCAATATGACATCCAGTGGTTTTGTATAGTGTAAATTCAAGCAGTTTCAAGAAAACTATCAACTATGATTGGTGCACCCATAGCTCAGTAATTAACGCGAGTTCCGTCTTATCTTGGCGAACATGTTACACCGGGTTCAAACACTACCGTCTTTATTGAAAACGTTTCTTCAATGTCGTATATGAGTAGTATAGAATTGGTGGGGAAAACCTCATCTAGATGAGTTACTCATCTCAGGGAAAATACTCATCTAAGGGGCAAATACTCATCTCAGGGGCAAATGCTCATCTCGTGAACAAAATTATGCTCATCTCAGGGGCAAATACTTATCACAGGGGCAAATACTCATCTCAGGGGCAAATACTCATCACAGGGGAAATACTCATCTCGTAGGCAAATACTCATCTCAGGGACAAATACTCATCTCAGGGGCAAATGCTCATCTCGTGGACAAAATTATGCTCATCTCAGGGGCAAATACTTATCACAGGGGCAAATACTCATCTCGTAGGCAAATACTCATCTCAGGGGAAATACTCATCTCGTGGACAAATACTCATCTCAGGGGAAATACTCATCTCAGGGGCAAATACTCATCACAGGGGAAATACTCATCTCGTAGGCAAATACTCATCACAGGGCAAATACTCATCACAGGGGAAATACTCATCACAGGGGAAATACTCATCACAGGGGAAATACTCATCACAGGGGAAATACTCATCACAGGGGAAATACTCATCACAGGGCAAATACTCATCACAGGACAAATACTCATCTCAGGGGAAATACTCATCTCAGGGGCAAATACTCATCACAGGGGAAATACTCATCTCGTGGACAAATACTCATCACAGGGCAAATACTCATCACAGGGCAAATACTCATCACAGGGGAAATACTCATCACAGGGGAAATACTCATCACAGGGGAAATACTCATCACAGGGGAAATACTCATCTCGTGGACAAATACTCATCACAGGGCAAATACTCATCACAGGACAAATACTCATCACGTAGGCAAATATTCATCACGTAGGCAAATACTCATCTCGTGGACAAATACTCATCTCAGGGGAAATACTCATCTCAGGGGCAAATACTCATCACAGGGGAAATACTCATCTCGTAGGCAAATACTCATCTCAGGGGAAATACTCATCTCTGGGCAAATACTCATCTCAGGGGCAAATCTTCATATCATGGGCAAATACTCATCTCAGGGGCAAATACTCATTTCATGGGCAAATACTCATCTAGATGAGTTTTGCCCCCACCAATTCTATACTACTTATATGTATTTGAGTATCAGGGTGCCGTTTTATCAACGTACTTACGGAAATCGTAAACTTACGTTCATATTAAGATTCAGTATAACTATTTAAAAACTACACATTGGGGACACATATTGTTTGTGGGAATTTATTAAATAAACCTTGATTAGTATATCAGCTCCACTTACCACATTTTATAGATGTAAAGGTATTATAAAGAAATTAAAGTTGAGCTTAAGTTTACAATTTCCGTAAGTTCGTTGATAAAACAGTGCCCAGCAGTATTACTTAACATTCACCCATGTTGAAACCGAAACGTCTTATGGCTGTATCTCGATTATAGCACTAATTATAGTTCTATATTTGTCAATGGTTAGCGAACATTTCCATTTGATATTCTTACCGGTACCGTTGATGAATGAGTCAGTGAAGAGTTCCCACGTGGCATCTTGTTCCGTCAAACCATCTCCCCATTGCATTAGACGGAACAATGACGTCAGCACATCTTTAGGATTTCTGGCTACATAAATTATCTGTGAATAGTAGACAGACAGTTTCATGCTTCAATTCGTCTCTTTGGTGCAACAGTATCGTATTTTGCTATATAGTATATGATGATATATAACAATGTTGCACCGAAGGGACGGATTATCGTTGACAATTAAGCTTATGGGATGTAAACATGAGTGTATCTTTGAGCTGGCAATAAGTGATGATTTGATCAAATGATACCGTCAAAGACATATTGTGCATTTATGTACAATGTATATATACTATATACGGTTGTAGCAAGGTAAGACATGTTGCACAAACCTTTCGACAATCGACTCTCGACAAAGGGAGTTAGATAAATTACAGGATTCGTATATACTAGTACCCATATAACCCGTTCCGAGTTGACTAGATCTTAGTACGAACAAGAATGCAATATAAATGATAGGATTGTGACGTACGTAAGTTAATGCTCGTAGCCTTTGGAATCCTTTTTGTACCTAATGTGCCCGGTTATTTATATAGAGTGTCGTCTTTTCTAACCAACTTTTCATTTTACTTTATGTGAAACAAGTCAGTTGCTTCCAGCCGTGAGGAGACTATGTTTGGTCTTTCACGAGGGAGCACTGAGTCCAAAGGGTCAACAAACATACGTACTGTTGAGAAACATCATATTTAGATCAAAGTATAAGAAGTTAAATACCAAACAAAGAAAATCACCTACCCTTCCTTTTCCTGTCTGTAGTTGTTGAGGTAACAGGAAATGATGTAGGTGACATTTTATCATCCGAGGAGAAGTCATCTGTTCGACATGTTTTACACCTAGATAATAATATTATAGACTTCATTATTAATATCATTGAACAATGTGCACGAACATACTTGTGACTATGAAATGTATTAGTTCTGTCAATTCGTTCTAACTACATTTTTTTATCTATTACGGAACAAAACTTATTTTAATTTACATTGTATTGAACAAAAAATGGATAAACCAAATACTTACCTAATTTTTGGAATGAGTAGATTTTATTTGCATATATAGTCCTGAAAAGGACTTTTTACAAAACAACAATATTACAACTGATTAAAAAGCATGGTGATAGAATGGCGAGAAAGTATTCAAAATATATGATATCAAACATAGAGAAATCGTTTATGTGTGTAACACGTCAGACAAATTTTGGCCCGGGTTCGGGAGAGACATCTTTATTATAAAATATAACACAACATTATAACATAACATTTAGTTATGTCACTCAGTTATGTTATTATAACTTGACGGATGTGGTATATTTGCTCTTCAATTCCACCCTCACGGCGATATACAATGTATATCACCATGGAAGTGGAATTGAAGAGCACACATACCATACATATACATTTATAACAGAATTAGTGCGAAAATTCAATGCAAGAAGAACAAACAAGTATACATGCATGAAAAAGACATACGTGCAAAGACAAGACATATATATATATATACAAATGTTCAACAGGGACTATGAAATGGGGGAGATCTACTGATATCATGATAGCTAGAATTATTTCTAACCCGCGTAAATCATCTTGCCGAAAACGAAACACAAGAAGTTTACAAGGTATAACTAGTGAATGAGAAAAAAGATAACATTTAGTTATGTTATTTTAAAATATACGGGTGTGGTAGTTTTGTAATGGTACTATCATATGTTAGGCACTATCTCTCGTATTATTTGAGAGATAGTGCATCACTTATGATATGATTGCACAAAACTACTCTTTATTTAGAGGAATTACAAAATTGGAAAGTATACAAAATATATGTTTCCATTATTAAGCCTACCTTGTCGAAACGAAATACAAGGCAAGCTTAATGGCATGTTGTTAGATTCATAAATGATTTGAAAAGCAAATTAAGAAAAAGAAACAATTTCAATACTTGTACTGCTATGTATGACAAATGACAATAAGTGTACTACAATATACAAACATTTTTAAAGAGTTGGTTTAAATGTCTGTCAAACATAGAAGGCAATTATAAAATACATTAATTTTACGATACCACATTATGTAGTTGTCTTCGTTCTATAAAAGCATGATGAATGAATGTGGCCAGATTTCTTATTTCAGATATATTTTCACTAGTAATTAACTGTACAAATTTGGACATATTGGGATTTCTCAAGTAATACGGTTTAATAAATTTTCTCCGGATTTCAGTATAAATTGGGCATTGAATGATAAAATGATATTCGTCCTCTAACAAGTTGCAAGCAATACATAATCTTTCATTAAAAGGTACCGGATGAGGTTTTTTCCATCTTCCAGTTTCTACATATAGCCGATGAGAAGACATTCTTAATTGTGACATAGATATTCTATATTTTTTTATATTGATAACCTCGAGATATTTATTGTGAGTAAAGTTATAAAAAGTTTTAAAAAACAACGCCCTTGATGAGTTTTCTAATCTTGAATTAAAATCCTGGATCCAGGTATCACGGATCCTCTGTTTTACTAGTGCCAGAAAGTATGTGTCGTTAACTACACCTTGGTTTAACCAAGCATCGTGAAATCCCAGTTTAGCTAACAGAAGTTTAACACTCGAGACCCAGTTTACCGTGCGCGGATTTAATTCAATATCATGTTTAAGTAAATTATAGGCTTGTTTAATATATTTTCTGTCTTGTGCATAACAAATTTTTAGCCAATATTTAATTATGTGGTACATTCTCGAAGCTTCCATGTCGTACCGGCCTAGCTCGCCATATATAAAATCATTTTGAGTCGTTAGTTTAACACCAAGCAGACGTTTGCAGAAATGTAAGTGAATTTTTTCGACGTTGGTCGCTTTATAAAAACCCCATACTTCGGATGAGTAGTTTAGTATTGGGCTAATCAATTTATCAAAAAGTTCAAGTGTGTGTTTTGGGGATAAATCAGTTAATTTATACAGTCTTTTGTTCATTTCAAAAATTGCCTTAAGAGCTTGACCTGCTAACATTTTTTCATGACCCTTGAAAGAGCCACCCGGTGTGCACACAGCCCCCAGATATTTAAACGTACTAACAATCTCTAATTCAATAGTTTTGTAAGTAAATTTCATATTTGCTGGTAAGCGACCGCCCTTTCTAAAGACTACAATTTTTGTTTTAGTAGTATTTACTTCGAGTTTCCATTTGTCACAGTATTCGGATAAAACATCTAAAGCATGTTGCAACCCATCACTAGTTTTAGAGAATATAATAATGTCGTCTGCGTATAACAAGAGACAAAGTTTTAGATTACCAAGATCTATTCCATGTACACCTTTTTCAACAAATTCTTGTTCGATGTCATTTAGAAACATGCTAAATAAAAATGGCGACAAGCTTTCGCCTTGTCTTACGCCAAGATTGCACGAAAACGCTTCGCTAACATCATTAAGAAGTTTAACTCTAGAGGATATACCGTTGTACATGGATTGTATGACATTTAAAATAGTTCCTCTTACGCCATAATTTATTAACTTGTACCATAAGATATCTCGTACGATAAAATCAAAAGCTTTTTTGAAATCAACAAAAGCACAGAATAGTTTTTCGTTGTTGTTCAGAGAGTGTGTGATAAGAGAGTTCAGTACAAAAATATTGTCAATGGTTCCCATTTTCTTTCTGAACCCTGCTTGCGCTTCAATATAAATTTGGTATGTTTCTGCCCATGCGTCAAGTCTTGTATTTAATACACGGGTGAATAACTTCCCTAAGGTACTCAAAAGGGTAATGCCGCGGTAATTAGATGGGTCATCTCTATCGCCGCTTTTGTGAATCGGTACGATGTAGCCTTCACTCCATGTTTGTGGAAAATACCCGATACGGAGGCATGCATTAAATAGCTTATCGAGATACGGTAAAATCTGGTCAATTCCGTGTTGGAAAAATTCGTTTAAAAATAAGTCTGGCCCAGCAGCACTATTTGTTTTTAACTGCTTAATTGCTTTAACGATTTCCGGTGAGCTTATTTCCACGTTTAGTTCATCAAACATAATTTGAGTTTCGTCGTTTAAGAAATTGTCATTGAATCGAAGTATATCATCATCAGCTTGGTAAAATCTATCTTCTGGGTTGTTTATTGCTTTAAAATACCGCGCAAAATTATCTATGTTTACATCAGTTGCATGACATTGACTAACCGAATTTTTTAAAATCCGCCAATACATCTTTGCGTTTTTTAGCTTCGAATTAACGAGTTTAGCCGTTTCCGCCTTCCTAAATGCGTATTTTTTCTTTCTTATTTCGCTCTTATACTCAGATCTAGCCTTACAAAGGTTATGTCTATTTTCGTCAGAATCAACACGATTATATTTATTAAGATTACCGTAAAACCAGGCTTTCTTTTTTGAACACTCGTCATCGAACCAAGTATTTTTTACGGAATACCGTTAGGGCCATCGTGGTTACACATTAAAATCCAGAGGGCGACAATGCGATAGTGCGATAGTACGATGGCGACAATGCGATAATACGATGGCGACAATGCGACAGTACGATGGCGACAATGCGACAACGCGATAGTACGATGGCGACAATGCGATAGTACGATGGCGACAATGCGACAACGCGATAGTACGATGGCGACAATGCGATAGTCATATCGTACTGTCGCCATCGTACTATCGCATTGTCGCCATCGTACTATCGCGTTGTCGCATTGTCGCCATCGTACTATCGCATTGTCGCCATCGTACTATCGCGTTGTCGCATTGTCGCATTGTCGCATCATGGCCCTCTTGTTGAGTAATTGTCCTTTGTTATTTAAAATACTTATTTTTTTGTCCGGAGCATATCTTTAAAAGTATTTGAGATATTGACTTGAAACTTGATACATATATAGATCTCATTGTGTGGAGTTCTAGTTAGCTTTACTATTCAAGGAATAGCGGAGCTCTTCTTACCACGGTGTTGTCGTTGGTTAAAATTTTCGTACCAGTCCAATTTTTAGCACACCTGTTACACTGTGACATTGTGAGCTTTTGAGATTTTGTGGAAACTGTCTTCAGACTGTCCATCCATGTGTCCGTCAAACTTTTGCCTCAAATTACAAAATATACTTCTCCTAAAGCTCTGGGTCAATTGGTACCAAATTTGGTAGAAACACGGAGGTATATAACTAAAGGGAGGTGAATGTTGATGAACTTCCCGATTATCCTCGCCTCGGGAGATCGAATCAGCGCCATTTTGTAATTTCATAACGAAGCGGCCTGAAACATCGTTTTTACAAGTTAACACATATTTACTAGTTATATTGTGTGTTTTATTTGTAACAGAACATATTTGAGTAATTATTAAAGTTAAACCCGCACGAATTAGTCATGGTTAACACGTCAAAACCAAAATAAAGTGCATTTTAAATTTCTTGATAAATCGGCCCGCCGCGGACAGAATTAAATGGCGGCAATTAGAATTTGTCATAATGTTGCAGTGCAAACTGTGAAGTGCTGGATGCAGTATTTAAATCAATTACCTGCTACATTTGTTCCTAATACATGTATCTTGGTCAGGGATGTGTTAATTTGTTTATTTTCGCTTGTTACTGTTCACAATTAATTGTAAAAAATAGAGTCGATGAAAATCGTTAATGGCGGCCGAGACCTTCAAAGTGAAGAGGTGATAAAATTTTAACGCATCTAGTGATGTTGAATGTGCATAATTTAGATTAATTACACGCTGTATGTGTACTTAATAGATATATATTTGCAATGGATATGTTTTCTGTTCATTTTCTCAAGGTATCGTTCATTTTTAATGGTGAAATAAACAGTGTCTAAATTGACTCAAATAAGAGCATAATGGCATCCAATAAGGACAAATTGGTGTCAAATATTCCTTCATATAGAAATCTAGCTTTCTCTGGGATCAACCTCCATAGAGCAACAACCTGCTTCAAGCAATATCATCTAATATATAGACGAGAGTGTACACAAAACGAAAGTTTTCTCATTGAAAACAGGTATTGCTCTAGAAATGTTGCAATGTAACTTTACATATTGATGGTTTACAATCCAAAATGAATGAACCAGCACTTGGCAATAAAATGGTTTTTATTCATAAACAAAACTTACACACACTATCACCATGAGAGAGAACTTCAGAGGATAGCAGTTTCATATATTTTAGTAGTCACGTGACCCCCTAGGTTTCAAATGCAGATATTACACACCTTCCTATTTTCGATAAATATATAATTCCATAAACCCTGTATCTACATAATACACTTGCACGCAACCAGTTAGTTATGTAACATTATTGTGTTTGTAATTCAACAATATTGCATCTTTTCATCTCATGTGCATTCACCATAGCAACCATAAATGCATGATCTATATCTGATCTAATCAGTTTTCATAGTGTTTAATTGGCACAGCATGTGTTTATTAATTAATATCAAACAAATATTACAATAAGCTACTGATCACAATCATAGCTACTGTATAAATGTGACAGATGGTGAGAGCATATACTGATTGGTTGTATATTGGTCCTTACTGGAACCCCACTGTGTAAACTGTTTGGGTTTAAACACCTATCAAATTCAATTTGAGTACAATGTCAAGAATTAAGTACATGTAAACTCTTAATTTTTGAAGAATTACCAAATGTGTCCCTGTGGGGAAAAGAATACATATTTAATAAAAAAATTATTAATTTCTTCAAACTATTAAATTTCATTTAATCATAGGAACATTTTTTTCAGAAATAAGATGCAACTGTTATTCACATCGAAACAACGTCATACGATTAGGGGGACGGACATTACACATAAACTTTCTATTTTCTCAATAATTTTCCAATAATTAGGAGTTAAGTCTAAATATGAACTTATATCATGATGTCACTATTATTAATACATTACATAGTGTGTTTTATGAGAACAGTTTTCTATAAACTCTTAAAAATCTGACAGCGGACGGACATTACACTTTTTGACACAATTTCACTTTTTTGTAAAATTATAAATACGGTAATGATTTATGGAAATTCTGCTACATCATCATTGTGTTTATCTTATTACCTTTTGATAATGTACAATATATTGTTTTTCTAAAATGCTTTTGAAAAGAGAAAAAGAATGCTACATATTTCAATAATTGGGACCGTAACACAGGTAGTAATCTTTGTCAGACTATATATCAAAAGGTAAACAGTATCATATACATACAACGTACATACCTTTGACATTGAACACACCATGCTTTGTTCGGAGATGTCCCCGCAGTCCCGAAATAGTTGAATAAGATTTATCACATTTTTTACATTGGTAAATTTTTTATTTCACTTTTACATCTGATGGTTTACTGGTAATTTCGTAGTCGGAATCTATTTCACTGCACGTGTACTCACCAATGAGATCGTCCAAATTAAGGCCCTCAAAATCAACAAAATCACTTTTTCCGTAAGCCATAATTTATTATTTAGTGGATTTGAAATCTTAATACCTAACTGTATGACGGATACTTTGGAAAATGATATTAAATTCGTTCCTATTGTGTTTTTTTTACTAATGTACCACGTGAATACTCGTGAAAAGATCGGCATTTGTTAAAAAGAACGCGTGGAGTTATTATCGCATAATTAAAATTATGGACGATTAAATTGAAATTAAATTGTTAATTGCCTTAACAATTTGTACTGATCAATAGCTAATTATCATACAACACAGGGCTATCAATTAACGATTAACGTTCCAGAGGTACCAAACACAAGGCAGTACTTAACACCTTTGTCAAATACCCCGGCACCGCGGGCCTATTAATGAATTTATTAAGCGCGGATACAGCACTGGTAATTTAATTGCTTAGAAGTAAACAAAAAAAAATGGCTAGGCAGAATTAAACATTATTTATGACGAGAATATCATCGGCCCCACGGGCAAACCACATAAATGCACAATCGCAACTTTTCAGGAGAATAAAAAAAATATCTTAGATCTATCTGCAAAAATATGTTGGAAAAGAAAAAACGTAACTAGATCTATATTTATTTCGGCCAAAATTTCGGAAAGGTTTCATAAAAAGAATCATTTCAATAATCTATTATTAATCACCGCGCAATAAATAAACGCACGTAATAAAACACGTAGATCTACACATTAAATTAGCGATCGCATAAAAAGCTGTATAATGCCGTGAAAATCCTTTTCGCTCTTTTTATCTTTCCGCTTATTAGTGATTACGCTCATTAAATTCCTTGCGCCCCGTTGAGCATACTCTTATCAGTTTATAAGCAGACGATATTTTCTACGGCGAGGATAATCTAATCTCGTCAGTGTACTGTATAGGGAGTTTCAAATCCTTATATGTATTTAAATCCTTGGTAGAAATGATCCTTTGGTGGTCCCATTTCAAAGTTGTTCAAAAATGGAATTTCATGAGGAACTCTGGTTTCCATGGCAGCCAAATTTTAAAAAAATCTTCTACGATGCAGCAAGGCCCAGAGCTTGAATATTTGGTGTGAAGCATTGTCTAGGGGACAAGTTTGTTAAAATCATGACCACCGGGTTAGATTGGCCCCGCGGCATATATGGTTTTGTATAGGAAAACTCGAAAATTGTTCTCCAGAACCACAAGAGCCAGAGCTTAGATATTTGACATGTATCATGGTCTAATGGACCTCTACCAATTTTGAAGTTTGATTAAATCATAACCCCAGGGATCAGATAGACCCCTCCTCGGGGCATCTCTGGATTCGGATGGGAAAAACTAAAAATCTTCACCAGAACCACATTTCCTAGACCTTAGATATTTGACATAAATTGTCCTTAAATTCAAGTCCTTCAAGATATTGCCTTGAAACTTTGCATACGTGTTTATGATCACACTCCCCATCAAAAGGCGCGAGTAGATAACTCTGTGAATAATAACTGAAAGGAAGTGGGGGTATACTGTTTTGCAAATGTTGATGGGCCGGTCCGTAGACCTTTTTGTTTTGATCAATAACTAGAGATTGCCTTGACCTAGGGTAGTCAAACTTAACAGGATGGTTGCTTGTATTAAGTAGATGAAGCCTAATGTTTTTGGGATCAGTAGATCAAAGGTCAAGGTCCCTGTGACCTTACATTAAAACACAGTTGCATCTAAATAACTAATGAACAATTTGACCAATGGAAGTGAAACTTCATAGCATTATTGCTTATATTCAGTAGATGATACTTATCAGTCGAAAAGTCAAGGTCACTGTGACCTTATGATAGAAAAGGATTTTGGCTCAATAACTGGAGATTACTTTGACCTAAGGTATTCAAACTTCATAGGATGATTGCTTGTATTAAGTAGATGAAACCTACACTTTGGGGTTAGTAGGCAAAAGGTCAAGGTCACATGACCTTACATTTAGCAAGGTTAGTCAAACTTCACAGGATTATTCCTTGTATTGAGTCGATGAAACCTAGTATTTGGACTCAGTAGTCGATCGGCGATAGTCGACAACGCGATAGTACGATGGCGACAACGCGATAGTACGATGGCGACAATGCGATAATACGATGGCGACAACGCGATAGTACGATGGCGACAATGCGACAGTACGATGGCGACAATGCGACAACGCGATGGCGACAACGCGATAGTACGATGGCGACAATGCGACAGTACGATGGCGACAATGCGACAACGCGATAGTACGATGGCGACAATGCGACAGTACGATGGCGACAATGCGACAACGCGATGGCGACAACGCGATAGTACGATGGCGACAACGCGACAGTACGATGGCGACAATGCGACAACGCGATGGCGACAACGCGATAGTACGATGGCGACAATGCGACAGTACGATGGCGACAATGCGACAACGCGATAGTACGATGGCGACAATGCGATAGTACGATGGCGACAATGCGACAATGCGATAATACGATGGCGACAATGCGACAACGCGATAGTACGATGGCGACAATGCGACAGTACGATGGCGATAGTACGATATGACTATCGCATTGTCGCCATCGTACTATCGCGTTGTCGCATTGTCGCCATCGTACTATCGCATTGTCGCCATCGTACTATCGCGTTGTCGCATTGTCGCCATCGTACTATCGCATTGTCGCCATCGTATTATCGCATTGTCGCCATCGTACTATCGCACTATCGCATTGTCGCCCTCTGGATTTTAATGTGTAACCACGATGGCCCTAACGGTATTCCGTAATTTTTAGTTGCATGTTTATTTTGTGTATCTTTTGTAGACTTGTATTTTCCAAACAATGGTGAGCATATGTTATCTATAGTGTTCGAAAATTCTGTAAGGCAGGTATCCACGGTTTGGGACGAAGTACACGACTCTAGTTGAGTTAAAAGAGCATTAACGGAATGCGAGTATTCATCCGAATTTAATCCCTGAATGTACGCGTCTGTGCGTTTATTATCCCATTGGTAGGTAAAATCGGCCATTTTCGAGATTTTCTTATTTACAGGCACTGCTTTATTGGTTTTAAGTGTAGACTTTAATGAAAAATGTACGGTACAATGATCTGAAAGAATGTTTTGTTGCCCCACAAAGAATTTATTAAACCAGTTTAACATTGATGCACTAGCTATAACATAGTCAACTAAACTACTACCAGTTGGACCGTTAAACGTGCATGCACCTTTGTCATCACAAACTCTACCATTCATAATACGCAATCCACTTTCTTTACAAAAATCAATTAACAACCGACCATTGCTATTAACAATAGTATCCGACGTACATCTAGGTAATGGTGTATCAATGACGTAATCATCTGGTAAGTATAACGGTACATTTAAGTCTATATCATCGTTTTCTACAAAATCATTTAAGGTTCCAGTTCTGCTGTTCAAATCGCCTAACAACAGGAATTTACATGTGTTATCATTATCATTCGATATTTGGATAATTTCAGATAATATTTGATCATATATAGAAGTATTGTTTAAATGTTCTCTAGTACTGCCCTGTGGAACAATATAACAAAGACATACATATACGTCACATTCACTGTCAAACAGATCACGTGAAAATTTCAACCACATGATATCATCATTATCGTTCTCAATTAACTGAACATATTTACAGTATACATTCTTTACATAGCAACATATTCCACCTGAATCACGTTTTGATTGTGAGTGTTTATCTGTACGATGTTTTGAATATAATTTAAAGCCCTGAAAGTTCATATCAACTAGGCTATTCGACCATGTTTCCGTAAAGAAAATAAAGTCATTTGTATTGAATAAATCAATAACTTCTTGCTGCTCGAGTTTGTTTACATTTTTTGAGACCAAGCCCTGCGTATTTAGCAAGACAATACAAGATAAACCAACTTATAAGTATAAAATTTGGACTTTTTAACTGGCGAAGCTTAATGATATGATTGTGCCTTTAGTATTGTGACGTGTAATAGTGGTTACATTGTTTCTGGTTTCTATGCTGTTTCAGTTGCGTGGTGCGGACTCATCCATTTTTTATTAGTACCCCTTTAGAAGGAGATGCGAATTACAAAAAACATAAATGACAAATACAGGGGGGGGGGGTTGAGTTGAGGGAAATTCGTAGTTACCTCTGTAGTATGGAAATCTGTCATCAGTGACGTCAATAATTGGAAACCGGTCGTCAAGTTGCACAGAATTGGCTGTGTTGAAATCTAACGTTTGTACCAAGTAAATGATTTCCTGAGTTACGGTTGTTCCTTGAAATAAATGCAAGTACGGATGGAATTATATTGTCCCTAGAGTCGTATTAGAATTACAGAAGTATAGTCATTGGAACTGATTCTCAAATGGTTACAACATATTTAGCTTCACATTATGTCTATTTATCAGTAAGGAAAAAAATCGGAACATCTTTCACATGTTTATCTCTCTTGATAACTTGAAATAAAGATCACTGGGTTAACGCAGTCGTTTCCCTCTACTTAAAATAACGGACATGCAAATAACACAGCAGTCACTTCTTTAAAATTAATGTATTTTGTTCGAAATCACATTAATAGGTATAAGAAACAAAATTAGAAATAACAATTGGATGCTATTTCGTTTCGTGTGACTATTTGATTTTAACCTATTCTAGGAAATTAAATCAAATGTTTACCTTATCTAGGAAACTAAATCAAATTTTAGCCAATCTAGGAAATTTAATCAAATTTTACCAAATCTAGGAAATTAAATCAAATTTTAGCCAATCTAGGAAATTAAATCAACTTTTGCCTAATCTAGTAAATAAAATTTGACTTTATCTAGGAAATTAAATCAAATGTTTACCTGATCTAGGAAATGAACACATCCAGATGTCGTCTGCTCTTGTATCCATGGTTTCTATCTGCTTCACATCATTCACAAACATTGCTATACCTTTGTACACCTTCCTCTCAAGTATAAGCCGCGGCTTGTCCTCATTACTTTCGTCTTTGTTCGCCATGTTGTTATCTGAATATGTTATATCGCTGGCTTAGAATGAGAAGGTCGTAACTACAAAATCAATATTTTGAGCAAACAAGAAAAACTGTCTGACAATAAAAACTGTCTAACAATCACTCTCTACTTATGGTAAAACAAGCTGTTTCAACTTTAGTTTGGTCAACATGACAAGTTCCGATTTTCATGAAAATAGGCCCATAAGAAGTGCCTTATGGTGCAGATTTCAAATATACATTAGTAATATAAGGTCGTAAGTGGCACTTACGAACTTCTCATTCTAAACCAGCGATATGTCATTCAAATAAATAATCCAATGGCTATTCATGCAAAAAACAGTCACAGTTTCAAAACTTGTCCTACGTTTAGCAAGTTAAATTTACTCGGTCGAGTACTTGAAAAGTACTTTAAGTTGTAAGAGAGCGTGATTTGCTACATATAAGTTATCCAGTAATGTATTCATGAAGCTGTAAGTTGTATACTGAAATTTTTCACACAGACTCACCTGTCTTACTCACTCATTCGCAAAATAACGCTTGTCTTACTTTTAGTTAGATAGCCTACTTCAAGTCTCTCAGATTGACTCATTCACAACATAAACAAAAAATAACCGTGGTTGTAGTTCGTTTGATAAACTGTATAGTACGTATATTGTGTACGATTTTCTCCCAGCTATATCGCAGGACCTTGCAATGAAATAAATAATTATGAAGATAAATACCCTGTGGTTATATACATAATACATTATTATTGCCCGTTTCAGTTTGCAGTTCATGGCCGATGACCATAGTAAATATTTAACAAACACAGACAGATAATATTCTGACCGAATTGATGTTTTGCTTAAATTTGTTAAATCTAATACCCCAGTCACACGAGTGTCAAATGAGCCGTAACCTTGGGAAAGGGTCCTAATCAGCGGGAAAACATGGGAAAGGGTCCAAATCAGCCGGAAACGTGGGAAAGGGTCGGAATCAGCCGGGAACGTGGGAAAGGGTCCGAATCAGCCGGAAACGTGGGAAATTTAAGGGTCCAAATCAGCCGGGCACGTGGGAAAGGGTCCAAATTAGCCGGAAACACGTGAAAGTGTCGAAAACAGCCGGAAACGTGGGAAAGGGTCCACATCTGCCGTAAAGGTTGGAAATGGTCCAAATCAGCCGGAAACATGGGAAAGGGTCCACATCAGCCGTAAAGGTGGGAAGGGTCCAAATCAGCTGGAAACGTGGGAAAGGGTTCAAAACAGCCGGAAACGTGGGAAAGGGTCCAAATCAGCCGAAAGCATGGGAAATGGTCCAAATCAGCCGGAAACGTGGGAAAGGGTTCAAAACAGCCGGAAACGTGGGAAATGGTCCAAATCAGCCGGAAACGTGGGAAATGGTCCAAATCAGCCGGGAACATGGGAAAGGATCCAAAATCAGTCGGTTGGAAGATGAAATAAAAACTCGAAACATATTCCAAAGAATGCGTTGAATTGGACAAGGATATTACCGCCTGTAAAAATGACGTTCGAATACTTTGAATACATGTATAGAGTATGTCTGGAATGGATCTTGCACATTCTTTATTTGTGCCTTATGATTGATTTTTAATGCAATTGTGTAAAAATCTATAACAATCACTATGAATACATGGGTTAATCTTAATAGTATACTTATACTCCGACATGCCCACTGACTCTATTCAAAAAGTGTACATTAGTTCTGTAAGCGGACTCTTTTGTGAGACCTTTACTCAGAAACTGATTGGTCAATTTAAGCTTAGCCTCGGACATTTTTAAGTATTCATAATTATGAATTATTTATTTTAGAACTTTTACTCACTTTTGCTTAGTCTTCAATTTGATACACAATGTACATGTATACCATTGGTCCAAACTTCTATGCGTACATGAATAATATAGGACTAGTAGTGCCTCAGAAACTACAATTTTATGTATTGCTAAGGGTGAACTCGTATGGAACAAAATGAAAAAATGACCTAAAATAAAACCGAAACAAGTATGAGAAAGTCATATTAAAACTCATTTGTTATTAAATGACTTACCTGGGCTGCAAATACCACAACAGAAGTCTACGCAAGGAGCTCGAGTCGACATGCCCAGACAAAAAAACGCTTAATATATTTAATGTGACACCAAAGACATACCATATTTTAAAAGAATTTAGAATAACTCCAAGAGTTCGATCTTAATTATGATTTAGCACGTTTCTTAATTTTAGGACATGCCTAGAACAGTGTGACAGATTGACAAGTTCTTGAACAGAGATATCAGTGAGACGGATGTTGACAGAATATGTGAACATTGTCACGTAGACAATATGAGAAAGAATGATATGGTGAACCTTTCAGACTGGAGAGACTATAAAAAAGTGTTTGATGAATGTGAAGGTCGCTTCATCAATCAGGGTAGGTATAACCACTGGCCTCAACAATTATATAGAGAATTTTAGGTTAGTGTCGTGGATGAGCCATAGGCGATCGGGTGCACCGTAGGCGAATTAAATAATTTCCGTAGCCGAGCCGGATTAACTTTACTCACTCCACGGCACTAACCTATTATTCTATTTATCCAGTCACTCAATTTGCTTTGCCAAATCAGTTCTTTATGCATCTGACAATTGCCTCATATGGTCCTATGAGATGACCAAAGTAGAATGGACACTGTGTCAAGTTTAGAGATTCATTATAAAATAAAAACCAGTGATGTGGGTAGCGGTGGCCTAGGGGTAGGGCGCGCGCTTCGAGATCGAGAGGTCCCGGGTTCAACCCCCTCTGGACCACTGGTTAATTTCTCTGAGCAAGAATAACCCACATACTCAACTCCAACAAGGTGTAAATTGGTACATTTGAGGACAATGTCTATTCCTTGGAGCCACAGAAGAGAAATAGTTTCCATAGAGAGACACAAACGTAGGTTTCCATAGGTAGCCCAATGACCAGGGGAAGTAAAAATGTCAAAGGTTGTTTGAGCGGCTTAACAGCTGAAAAGAGCCCTAAAATATTGGGAAACTTAACTTTTTAACTTAACTATTCTTGGGCTATGTGTAGGAAGGTATTGTCCTGTGAAATTGCGCATAAAGTAGAAGTATTTTAACTGTATCTTTGTCTGTTTACATATATTACAGGTAAAGCTGGGACCTGGAAACAGTTACTCACACAAGAAGTTGTTCAGAGAGTTGATGTACTACGTAAAGAAGTTGAAGGTGCGGGACTTGTGTTCGATGAATAATGAAATGCTCTTTATACATATACATGTATTGGACTGCATATTCTGTTGGAATTGTTAAAGTATATAAAGTTAACTTGAGTGTAGACCAATGTTGTCTAGTTACAGGTGTTACACAACGTTAAAGAGGGTTACAAGAGGAATACATGTAGCCTGCTTTCCTGTGATTTCGTGAACATAAGACTTGTTTTTGGAGAATGCTCACTTGTTTGTTGATTTATAAACATTTTTGCACAGGTAACAGTATCGTTGAAAAAGAATTTAAAAAAAAAAATTGAAAAAATTTTTTTTCTCGAAATTTAGGTATTATATAATACCTAAATTTCGAGAAATTTTTTTTTTTCATTTTTTTTTTAAATTTCTTTTTCAACGATACTGTTACCTGTGCATTTTTGTACAATGAAACTAATGCCTGAATCCCTCTCAACAAGTTAAATACAAAACATGATGAAAAATCATCGTATTTTCCAAGTAGCAGCCATCTTACAGAGTGGACTCCAACAGAAGACAAGTTTCCTAAAGATTCGTGAATTCTGATTAGCTGGTCAGTAAAAATCATTCTGGAACTCTGTTTTTATTGGTTCACAGCGGAATTCCATTGGGGTTCTTCTAGAATGTGTATTCACAAAATGGTGGCTGTGTGATGATTCTGACGCACATAAATGATGATCTGTCTAACTGAATTTTAGGGGTATTTTATATTTTTTCCATTAAAATTTGTTTTAAAGTGACGTATGCTCAAAATATTTATGGAAAATAATTTTTTTAACTTCTTCAATCATTTGTCAATAATTTTGGACCTGCACGTTTAGCAGAAATATGTCAAACAGGGTTCACGAAACCATAGGAATTCACGAAATTATAGGAAAGAAGTATATGTATAATTGTGTATGCCCTTCAGAAACTTCTAGACAGTTCGTCCCTATGGTGCAACAAGGTTGTATCTCTCTATGTAGTGTATAGTAAGATACAACCTTGTTGCGCCAAAGGGACGATTTGCTGCTTTGTTGATCTCTGAATGACATACATGCTATAGTCTCGTGTTAGTACCGTTATCTTACTCCAATAGTAAGAATGTATTGTCCAGCCACATTTGGAGTAGAGTGGAAAATGTATATGTTCTATTTTGGGCGACTGTGTATTTTCCTAATTGCTTATTACATTCTCAAGATATGCTGTGCAGTTTCTGTTGAGGGTAGCTTTCTCTATCAGATGCACTATTTTCTTTTAAATGTTGATCTAATACATGCATGTTGAGAACTGTTATAGCTGTTGTTTTATACTAGTTAAACTACAGCAACACTTGCAAAGAGCTGCCCTCTTAAAAGCACCAACTTCTTTATAAAGAACACATTCAAAATTTTCCTAAGCCAATATAAACTATGAGTTTAACATCTGTAGAGCAACAACCTATAAAAACAACCATTATTTGCATTTACCAAAGGATGTTTCTCCACAGAGGTTGTACTAGCAGTAACTTATTTTATACTGATTGTGAAACAAGACCTCACCATAGTCAATGACTCCTTCCTGGGTATCTAACAATATACAGACTATAGTATAGAAGTTTGTTCCATAAGTACTGCAAACCAGTAATGTTTGTCAAACACTATTATCTTGCAATTGACTAAAGGGGGAATATTACAGGCCAAAGATCAAAACACCAGCGCATTTTCGAAGGGCAAACTTTGGCACTATTTTGTAGCATAGCACTGCAAGTATTTCAAATCATTTGCATGATGACATAATGCATATAACAACTGAACACACAAGCTTGAAAAGCTTTAACTCACTTTGGGGTTTTCGAGTACATAGAAAATACAGAAAAAAATCATCACTTTATGACACATGCATTTATTTACAAATACAAACATTGCTTCAAAAACCTGTTCCACAAAATTTAATACTTGATCACAAAAACAAATAATTATACAATATTCAATGAATAATACATGTGATCTATCACAGATAACAAGAATAGGTGACAATACTGTAAACCTAGAAACTTGCGCGGCTAGAAACTTTCGCGTTTTGCCGATTGTCGGCATATTCGCGGCTAGAAACTTTCGCGTTTTTAAGTCTCCCGCGAACTCCGCGAACACTAAGTCGCATAGTGACAAAATTATTGATATTATAACCTGTCGCATACATTGCTCGGTTCGTATATAATTGCTTCTTAATTATAGTTCGCACCTTCGTTAAACCCTCTCAAACTCTTTTTGATGTGGATAGTTACCTATTGTATTGCTTACACAAATTGTAAACTACGCTGGTAATGTTTTCACAGTTTTATGGACACTATCAGTCATTTTGTATTATGATACCAAGTTATAAACAGCAATATTTACACGCATGTTCATATATTGAGTGCATTGTTAAACACGTTTTCAAGATTGTTTTCAAAGTGTTTTCATTATTGTACCCTGATCATAAAAGGCTTTATTCAGAAAAAGTACATACACTTAACATTCCAGATTTTGACAAAATAGCACTTATAATACGGTCTTTTAAACGTCGTACCAAAATGATGAGTTTCCTTCAAAAACGAGAAACTTTCGCGTTTTTCTTGTCCTGGACATGTTCGCGGCTATTTACTTTCGCGGATTTTTACTAGCCGCGAACACCGCGAACTTAAATCGCGCGAAATAATTTCTAGGTTTACAGTATAACATATGTATCACTATAGAAACAAGTGCTTGATGCTTGACTTTCTCGTTTTTGATAGTTACAAGGGCAGATAACTAAATTAATATAGGTCAAGGGGTTATCAGTCTTGTCAGTATGGACTCCTCTTGTGATGGTAAATACCTATGCTAAGTTTCAAGGGGATACCTTTAATAATCAATGAGAAAATAACTCTGACAATGAATTTAACCAAAGCACACTTGGACGATCCGGTCACGACAATTGACAATAGCATACTGTAAAATCATTGATTTTCGTGGGGGATTAAATTTCGTGGATTTCGTGGTTCACTTCAACCACGAACTTTAATCCCAACGAACATTGATTTTGACCCTTGTTTTGTTACCTGAAATTCACAATCCATGAATTCAAGTGCCATCGAAATTGTCTTTTTTACCAAAACCACAAAATTTCGTCCCAACGAAATTAAATGATTTTACAATAATTCAAGCTAAAAATGAAAGTACAAACACACCAAGGTGTGCAGACTATTATAAAGAAATGAGGAGATAGAAATCCAGGAAATTCCATAATGTCCTAGAACATTTTGTAAACTCACATGTTGTTACGTTATAAGTAACACACTACAAGCCTATTATACAAGTCTCTTAACAGCAATTTTGGAAAACTTAACATTTCTCAAAATAACTTTTCAAAGATGCAATCAGTTTAAGAGTGTTTATAAAATTCCTGAGATTTGATCGAATTCAAAAAGTGCAGGAAATGATGTATAAATACAGCGAATTCCTGCACCATGTGGGAAATCTGATCAATGTATGATCTGTATCACATTTAGCATATACTTGATTAAGCATATCACATGCAAGGCACTTCTATCACTGTGACATCTTTATATTGTAAACTTCTCACAGAATAGGGAAACTTCTTGATGCCATGACAAGCTGCTCCTAAAATAAATATGAAATTGGTTATAGTTTGGCATGGTACCAATCTCACTTATTTAAATCAGACCCATATTAGCTCCAGTACTTTCCAATGATATAGGATCTGCATGGGGTCATGTCAATGGGAACTTTACAACATCCAATCAAATCGCTGCTTTCATAATTTTGAAAGTGCAGTGAATCTATGCAGTACTTTACAGCCAGAGATATGTTTCAACTTTATACATCTGTACATAGAGAGTTATAGAGCTAGTCAGGACACTCTCTATACAAACAGGTGAATAACCACAATATAACATGCACTAGAGAGGTCATTTGAATATGACCTCTTATGTAGTGTGATCAGATCTAACTAACCGCATGAAGGAATGAAACAATTGTTAGGATGTGATTTGAATGGTAGCAGCTTATTGATGGAATCAAGCCGTGACTGCACTTATAGCAGTAAACTTTATATAGTGAATTGTTAAAGGTCACAGTCAGAGGTCAGATGGAGTAAATACATGTACTGAAATTTATTCTTGAGACTTCTACCAAAATAAATCAATACCATGTCTACACTACATAATTAACCAGAAATTTTATGACAAAAAAAGTTATATATCAGTAAGGGTCAATAAAACTCCTGACAATAAGCATATTTTAATAAGATTAGCATTAAGTTGACATCTGACAAGGAAAAAAGCTCCAATAAATGTTATGACATCCATTAATAAGGCCAGCACAATATTTAAAGAAAGCAAACGACATGGCCCATGAGAACATAAATATACATTTACACAGGGTCTACTCACCATGAAAAGAGGCATAATTAATACTTATAATGTGCTTTTTACATAAAAATATTATACTACTAGTACCGTGTTCGCCATGTTTGTTGATGGCTATAACTGCACCGAAGAAGTCAGGATAAAATGGAATGATAGTTTTGATAGCATCAGCAGCAGCTTCAGTAGGTGACGCACCCATCTTCATCATCAATACTGCATGGTAACTGTGTACACATAGAATACAATATGTCATAAACCCTCTACTCCATAGATATGTCAAATAACACCCTTATTCCATGATAATCACCAATAGTATGGAAGGGAGATAATATACTTTACAGAAATAGTAACTGTGTATATGCAAAATGTACTATACATTATCACATTAACCCTCTACTCAATACATACATTAAATCATTAATTTTCGTGGGGGATTAATTTTGTGTATTTCATGGTTCACCTAAAAACCACGAAATCAAATCCCATCAACAACTTTGACCCTCATATTTATTACTTGAAATGTAAAATCCACACACGTTCAAAAGTGCTGTACAGTCCTGACTAATACATGGTTAAAACAATATACAATGTACATAAAGTATACAAATTTCTTTTTTATTAACGCTATTTAGTCTCCCATCAGTATCATATTGCCGAAACGAAATGCAAGATAAAACTTAGGAGACATGGTATATAGAAATACTTTGCTACAATAAAATAGTGGTGTACAACGATTTGATTATCTGTAGGGGTATTAACTGAATGTAAACCTCAACCAAAGATTTAGGTCTTTGCCTCAACTTAAAACAATAATCACCTGGAGTGGTATTCAATATTATACTGATCTTACTTGACTTAAGGATAAGAACAACCAATCATATTAAACTCTTGGTCAGTAACAGGCGATATGATTGGCTATCCTGATTCTTCAATTAAAGTAAGATAAATATTTAATACCGCCCATGGACCTAATATTTATTTTTATCTGTATGAATACATAACACTGTATACTTCAAATTACCTAAATCACGAACACTAATTTGCATATAGGTACATGTAGTTACATAAGATATACAGATTTGAAACATAATTACCTTGGTAGAAATCTCATCATGACCCCACCGTCCCCTGTAGCAGCAGCCCCTCCAACATCATTATCTACATAACTGCCAGCACCAGCGATAGGGGAATCACCAACACGCCTGAAAAATAAAATTGCTTAATTGAAGTCAATTTAACATATACGAGGGGTGTTTCATAAATAATGCAACTTTAGTTGTAAATTTCTTTTGGGGTCTATTATTGTAGTTTTGTAAATTGATATATGTTAAGCAAACTTTCTAATGCTAGCTGGCAAATTTTCAGGATGTTCGATCAAATATTAAGGTAGTTATGGTGCATTTTATAGACCCCTGTTAAGGCCACTGTACATGCCTAAATAGGCTTATCATTAATTGTAGCATAAAACAACATTTTTGGGCTTCATGTGATATGTTAAACTTAAAATATCTAATACAACATATGCTTTATCAGCATGAACAATTTTAAACTATTGATGTAGCCGAGGAAAACTTATTTGCTTTATTAAAGATTCTCAATTGGGCAAATAGTGGTTAAATTAAGCTATGAAAATTATCGTGTAGCTTTTCATAGTTGATATTTTGTGGTCACATGTGCAAATAATGCATGAAGCGATAAAGAATGTTGTTGAAAATATTTTCAACTTTCTAAATATGTATAAAATAAAGAAATAATCCTATGTGCTCAATATTTATTCAGTCTTTTTGAAAAGTATTTTTTTCAAAAATGTGTTGTTTTTTGGTTGATTCTGTTTTTCTCAGAAAATACAGTTTATTCTGGATATCCCGTTCGATTTTGCTTGCGCAAACAGTGCATAGTATGGATTAAACACTACTCAAGACACATGGCTAGTTTCAATAAAATTGTACGATGAAAACACCATATAAAGGTCATTCAAAACTGGACAACGTCATGATTTGTCAATAACTTCATTACTGAATTTACCACAGTGGGTGTGAGTGGACCTTAAACAGAGTGATACCATGGCTTTATATACAGACATATTTTGGTAATCTTTTAGGATATTATCAATGAAGGATAGCTGTTTCGAAAACAATAAACAGTTCTACCTTATTCAACACCCAGCGCGCGTGCGCGGGGCAGTTGCATTATTTATGAAACACCCCTCGTACAAGAGTCATAACCTCAAAATTTGATTTGTCATAAGAACAATCCCTTTACAAAGGGGAATAACTATTGTACATTTAACACTTTCACCATGAAAGGTAATATTTTAATCAGAAATTCCCTATGAAACATGTCTATGATTTTAATTATTTACCCCCTCACTTTCTACATAAATATCTACAAGAAAATACAAAAAGTGTACAGGCAAACTATTTTTTAAAACCATTTAGATACAAGTAAAATGTTACAATACAATTTGATCTCTCTTTAAACCATTTACAATTACAAATTTATATTTAATCAGTTAAGAAAGACCGCCTGTGAATAAAGGCCACCTTTTGCTGTTGCCATGTTTACTCTCTAGAGAAAGGTTTGCATGTAAAAGTATTTCCTTACCCATGTTTAGTATCTACAGACAGGTATGAGTGTTACAATATTAACTTACCCAGGTATTTTATGATTTAAACCATTGGTGGATGTACCGCTAGCAATATTACCATTACTGTCTATCACAATCATACCTAGAACAACAACAACAACAATACAATACTGTATAGAGCTACACATGTATGTAATATTTTTATGTCCTTTCAATTGCTTGCATCATTGAGATGGCAATACATTTAATTTTAAATATTTTAAACCATCTCACAGAAATAGCTTCAAAACAAAGCCATATTATGTTTCAAATAAATTAAGTTAAGGTCAATCTTGAAACAAGAACTACAACTTATATACCATACCAATAGCTACAACAACACAATACTAACTTTATACAGTTCTGAAATATTGTTCATGTTCTGTTTATTTCTTTCTACATTTAGATGTTTTTTTATTATGATAACCCATTTTAATTTAAATATTTTAAATGCTCTCACAGTAATAGCTTCAAAACAAAGTCTTTAGTATTTACAAACTTATTAAACTTATCCAGGAAACAAGATCTACAACTGGGCCGGTATTTATAAAGCATCTTAAGTGAAAACTTAAATATTTTTACTTAAGTTAAAATATTGAGCTGCCCATATTTCTAAAGAAACGAAAAATAGCCAATGATTTCTATATGATTACTGTAGCTCTTGACATAATGCTTCTAAACAATGTAAATAATTGTTAATATCGGTGTTCTTGTTTAGAGGATACACTTAAGGAAAATTTGAGATTTTAAGAAAATTCTAAGTTTTCACTTAAGATGCTTTATACACACTGGCCCTGGTATTTATCACCTAATTCCTGATGGTATAACTTGCCAAGACAGTTTTCCTTCTTATTCTGAGCACCAAGCAATGGAAATAATTCATTAAATAAAATGTGTTTTTGATAATAACCCCATACCTACCAAGTACTTTATTTAAGTGAAGTTACTCATATTTTCATTGAAGTTCACCTACCATTGCACAAAGGAACATTTGATTCATTTTATGATCTTCTGTTCCTTATTCATAGCTACTAGCATTAATACCTTCCTTGTTAATGCATCTAAATCACTTTCAAATCACATTAAAGTGCATCTTGTGAAATGCATCGCCTTATGACTCCTATTTTGGATTTAACTGACTTGGCAGTTATAATAATCCACCATTATCCATGAAAATGATTAAATTTAAATACAAAACAAGCAAAAAGGAGAACAATTAAAAATATTCATAAAAATGATAATATCCTACCTATTGTATCATGGTTCTTGCTCCCTACTCCTTTATACAAATCTTCTGATAAGCCTGCTTTCTGTGTCAGGAAAGGTGAAGGTTTATAGGGGCCACAGGATGTCTTTGGGTCCGGCACAACATTCTGAATGTAGAAATGTATGTACAATAAATAAAAATACTTTTTTAATAATAACTTTAATCTTAAACTTTAGTTCGTTTTTTTGTTTATTTACCACCTGATAAAGCTGTAAACGCAAAAGTTGTGGATAAATAAATGTATGTACAGCAGACTATTAATACATTCCCAACCATTATCATTTCACAAAATGTCTAAATAAATTCTATACAAGTCTAACTCACTGTAAAGTACTTTTGACCAATTGATCTCAAAATCAATTGGGTTCATCTACTGATGCTGGTCAATGCCAAAGTAGCAAAGATTTCTTGAGGAACCACTCAGCCTTCTCTATTAGAGGAAATGCACCCTTATTTTGTTTCAATCACATATTTGTTCACCTCACATTAACAAAGATGGTCTCTGTTTATGCTATAATTACATGGGTGAAAGTTAGAAATTTTGAAAAAAATGAAATTCTCAAAAATTGACAATTTATAAAGGGAAAATAAAGAAAAAAAGACATCTTGATTCTCCAAAAACCTGAAGATCATATGCCAAAAAAGTTTCACCCATGTAATTACAATTTTGCCCTCTAACTAGTCTATGCTAAAATATAAACCTGCCCCCTCACTAAACTATAACATCAGAGAGGCGTTGAGGCCCATGTGAATTCACAATAACAGCACTCAACCCCTTTATTAAACCACAATAACAGAGTTGACCCCCCATATGCAAACATATCGCATACCTTCCAGTAATTTGGCTGACAATTGTTGAGAATCCATTGTTTATAAATCTCTCTACTTTTGTTGCTATGGATATCTTCTGTTTTAAACCCTAATTGTGCGGCAAAATCTGTAGCTGTAACAAAAAGATGACGAGACAATAATTATTGACTACGTGTCTATGTCAGATGGTTAAACAACAATTATCATGTCTATGTTAGATGAATGTACGACAAATAACATGTCTATGTTAGATGAATGTACGACAAATAGCATGTCTATGTTAGATGAATGTATGACAAATAGCATGTCTATGTCAGATGAATGTACGACAATTATCATGTCTATGTCAGATGAATGTACGACAAAATTAATATCATGTCTATGTCAGATGAATGTACGACAATTATCATGTCTATGTCAGATGAATGTACGACAATTATCATGTCTATGTCAGATGAATGTACGACAATTATCATGTCTATGTCAGATGAATGTACGACAATTATCATGTCTATGTCAGATGAATGTACGACAAATAGCATGTCTATGTCAGATGAATGTACGACAATTATCATGTCTATGTCAGATGAATGTACGACAAAATTAATATCATGTCTATGTCAGATGAATAAACGACAAATAGCATGTCTATGTTAGATGAATGTACGACAAATATCATGTCTATGTCAGATGAATAAACGACAAATATCATGTCTATGTCAGATGAATATACGACAATTATCATGTCTATGTTAGATGAATATACGACAATTATCATGTCTATGTTAGATGAATGTACGACAATTATCATGTCTATGTTAGATGTATGTATGACAAATAGCATGTCTATGTTAGATATATAGCATGTCTATGTGGTGAATACCTGGTGAATGTTTCCTTTGTGTTGGTTGCATATATTTGTCAGATGCGATGAATATGTGAAAACGCCTCCAGTGTACATCACTATTATTTACATATGTGTTTTATATTTGTTACAGACATGCTTTTCTCTAAGGAAATTCATCAATAAATATCACCTCCGGGAACAGTAGATAATGGGTTTTGTTGACGTGACTTTAAGGTCTGTTCTTAACAGATTAAATATAATTGTGTTAATGTTACCTTGATCGCCGACCAGTAATGTATGTGTAGTTCTTTCCATCACAGCACGAGCTACTGATATCGCTGACTTGACCTTGCGTAATGCTCCGACACCACCAACGTCATGTGTGATACTTAAATCAGATTATACTATATTAGTGTATATTATATACCAGACTCAGATTAAAATATCATCGAATAAAAACTTCAGTACAGTAACATTATTTCAAATCAAGTGGAATCTATACTTTTTATTGTCGGAATGTTGACATATTAAACATAAGCTATGTATAACTTTAGACTTACATCATGATATCAAGACTATAATAGTAAAGATTATAATTGTAACAAAAACCCAGCCAACCTTGAGTAACAAGCACAATAACTCTGATTTATACTTAACAAATCTTATAAGTGTGCATGTGTTTTTACCTTGAAACTTTTTTATTTATTAACAGTTCTGCACGAAATTGTGTGTATATGCTATTGACTACCTCAAGATTGAATTAACAAAGTTTTTTTCTTCGAAATTAAAAGATGCAGTTCATTGAACTGTGAAAAATCAAAACAAGCAAAATTACCAGGAAATTTACACATATGTGTAAGTATGGTCAATTTTAATTTAAGTTATATCACCAAATTAAAAAAAAAAAAAAAAATAATAAGATTTTTTACTCAACAACATGGAATTAATCAACTTTTATAAAAGCCTTTTTATGTTGATGGTCAAAGGGAGCTAACTCTGAAAAAAATATTTTTCTGATGAAAGTGGGTAATCTAATCCTCAATTGTACTTAAATTGATTCATGGCTTACTTTGTTTTTAGAAAACTGATAAGCACATATGCTTGGAAATAAAATTTAAAAAGAAAAGCGGTCAAATAACTGCATCAAGACCCAGACGAACGATTGATGAATTCGCAGCAAAATTTGGTGACATTAGCTTTTGATGATTTCATCATTTGCTTATTCTGATTGTAATTTGTTTCATCAGATGGTATTTAAATCTATAGAATTGTAATTCCAAATATCTAAGCTACATATGATGAAAATTTCAGCATGATCCATCAGGTATTGACTGTGCTATTGTTAATATATGCATGCACACTTATAAAAAACATTTAGATCCTGCGATACAAATGGTCTGTTCCAATAAGAAACTTTTTAAAATAATTGTGTTGCTTAGAAATGAATCAGTCGAATCATGTTATTAAGAGAAGACATTCAAAGTACGTGGAAGAACAAATGCCAAAGGACAATCTCGTTCAAACCAACTTCATAAAAAACACTGCAATATACAATAATTAAGTCAAGCGCTTAGTGCAAAACTATGGTACATGCCTCAGTAAATTGATGTAGTGTAACATTGTTGGCCTACCATAGTTTTGCACCGAGCCCTCAACAAAGGGTTCTCAATAACAGCAGGCTGGAGGCCAAATTGACTGCTTAAAAGATATTTTTGGCCGACTGAAACTGAGAAATTTATATATAATTTGAAGAAAATAGTTGCATTAACGGAAGGACCTTATCAGACCTGTTGATCAGGCATTTTGGCATGCTAGGTTAAAATTAACTTATTGAGAACCCTGCAACAGGTACTAAATGGTAGCGCCACATTTTACCTATATATATCAAAACGTGAACAAAACTGATCTATTTACCCATCCATAATCATTGCGTCTAGAGTAGTCTCTCCATTTTCATCAGGATCACCACCCCATCCAACTGTACCATCACATTGTTGTTTCTCACACTCCATACATCCTACCTCTACTGCATCAACTGATGTTGTACCCGGTGTTGTAATAGAAGTCCATGCTATATTAGTATAATAAAAATATTGCAATTCTATACATTATGTATCACTTAGGTGCATCCGCTGTCCCTCACACCGGGGATGGGCAGGGATTTTTACTTTTGGGTGTCAAAACCCCAGTAATTGCCCTACCCTGCAGGGACAGTGAACTCTGGACCCTATTTCGCCAGTCCCTGAAACTAAATATTGTCCTCTGCATGGGCATTGGTTCATAGATAAAATCCCCCAAATTTCCTCGGAAGTGCAGGGAAGCGGGAAGGTAAAACACGGCCATTTCCCCGGATATCCACCTTCCATCTAGTTCTAGCCTAAAACTCGCGGTTTCTAAATGATCGCGGTTTCAATATGCTCCAGTACTAAAACATAGTGAAACATGAGTATAGAGTCTAACATTATCACTTCCGCCCATCCAAATGATCCATAGGCTGACTGGTGCCTTATTATCAAAGGCTAGTATCATGATTAAAAAGTATTGCAACAGTACTGTTACATAATACATGCTTCACACGATTAATGGTATACAATACTTTTAAACATACATATGGAATGATCAGCAGTATATATGCACTAAATCTAATCTGCCTTTATGGTCCAATTATATGGTTCGAAATGAACCTGGTCCGAACGAAAAAAGACACTTTATACAGAGCGTGAGCTAATCAAACTAAATGTTAATTTCTGTATACTAAACCTGCTTGAGTGGCATTCGTGAATGGCCAAGTATTGACGACTATTGGTAACGACTGACAGTCTATAGATATAAACAACAGAAGTAAACAAACAGAACGAAAGTAGAGCATTTTTGTTTACGCCTATTCGTACGGATCAAACTGTCGATGCAATATTTACATTAACACCGCACGATGACCGTCGCATGTAAGTTGTTGTCTTATTTTGTTATTTTCTCGTTAATCATTTGAATTAAAACAATATTTTTATTTTAAACCGATATTTATTTATTAAATACATACACAGCAACCAACTTTTAGCCAATTCCTTTATGAAGTAGTAAGAAATTTAAGTGTCAGATATATTTGTGTAATTCGGATGACACTTAATTCGGATAAATGGATATTTTTTTCTACATGGAGCCCGTTGCATTGCAAAGGCGGTATCGAGCGTTTTACTACGTATATGCAACGACATGCTAGCATGTTCCCCGATAGCATACTGTTTCTTAACACTTTGCTGGCTAGGCATAGCGAGCGCTTTCTTACAGTTACAGTTATAATGTAGTCAAACAATCTCAACTTATCTATCTACCGGTTACCAGTCAAACCCTGCAAGGGGACATAGACCGAGTCTTAGAGACTATCCTCTAATGGAATTGAGATAAAGGTCAGAAATTAAAAAATCTCCTAGAACAGATTGCCCCACAACTAAGTTACAATGCAACACACCGTTTCGGTTCCGCTCTGTAGTGCTTTGTAACGCCACATACTGCAAGCAGCGAGCGGTCCCTGGAAGCTTATAATTTCCTAACTTCGTCCCCTATGTAGCGCTTTTTTGAGGCAAGTCGTTTTAAACGATGCGCTACCGAGTGTTCTAAACTCAAAAGTGAAAGACTACCATTGACTTCAAGCATAATAAGAAAAATGCCAAGGCCTCTTTCTACAAGTTTAGTTATTGTATATTAATACAAGGGTCGACCGTGGCATTCAACTGAAACAACATAGTGTGCCGGTGTGTACATAAATATGATAAATATTAATTGTTAAGTTAACCTAAAACATTTTTGTCTGAAAGTTTGAAACCAGTTTTAAGAATCGTTTTGCTTTGTCAATTTTTACAAAAGTTCATGGCTGTTTGTAATTTTTGCTATTTACCCCAGCCCAATGGGTGGCACCTGTGACCCATGGATACATTTCTAGTTTACTTTAAAAGTAATATTTCTATGTATTTATAATTTTAGGTACTAATGCTGTAAAACAACTCACAGGACTCCTGTCAAGGTAAGGATTCTTAGATTTATTGATATTAACATGCATAATTGCTTATTTAAATGAGAAAATTTGTTTCATAATTATAGTGTTCATAAAACTTTTTTATTTGGGGCATTAGAGTTTTTATTGAACACAGTCTTGTTTGAATCCTCCAATTGATTAAGGAGTGCCACTCCAAAATTTGGCTGGACCCTAATATAATAATAGAAATGAAAAACAAATCTTCAACATACTAGGGCTGTAACGGTACGCTCACCTCACGATATGATACGTACCTTCAATGTTTCTAACGGTTCGGTATATTTCGGTATGATATAATATTCTCTAACAACAGCTTAAATACTACAATTTTAAGTTACAATGAATTTGTTGATTCTATAACAGAAATTATTATGTGGCTATCAACTATTTTAAATGAATTTCGACAATATGAGGCATATATTGATGCAATTAAAACGAGTGATGCATGGTAATTATACATAATCAGAGGGCTTTCGAACATTTTTGTTCTCTGAATATTATTTTGCTCATAAAAAAGCTTATACCGAACCGTATTGAAATTTGCAACTCATGTACCGTGAACCATGTGGGACTGAAGTCTGCGGTCTTTCGTGTACTGTGGTATACCGTTACAGCCCTACAACATACTGATATTTTTGTCAGAATGTTCAGCCTTATCTGTCAACCATTATTTTCCAATAAAGGGTATGTAAGAGGGAAATTTAAATTGCAGAAACACAGTTTAAATATTTAGATGCATCCACTGTCAGACTGTGAAGTGATATCAATCTTGTCATTTTTAGCTCACCTGTCACAAAGTGACAGAGTGAGCTTTTGTGATCACTCTTCGTCCGTCGTCCGTCCGTCCGTCCGTCTGTCCGTCAACAATTGGGTTGTGTCCTCTCTAGCGGTCACAATTTTGGCCTAATCTTTATGAAACTTGGTCACAATGATCATCTTAACAAAATCTAGGTCAAGTTCGATATTGGGTCATCTGAGGTCAAAAATTAGGCTACTAGGTCAAGTAATAGAAAAACCTTGTTTTTCATTCTATCAAAGGGAGTGTACTCTGTAATTATACTGGTTGTGATCATGTAAGAGTTGTCTCTCTTACTATATTTTAGTTGTAGAACTACGAAATGTGCACTTGTTAGCAGCTTTGAGGCTTTAATTTCAATTAAATGCAGAATGTGGATATTAGGGTTATCATCGTTTTAATACAGTGATTGTATGTTTACAAACTATTAAACAATTATTAAGCTGTAATTATAGTCTTATGCAACCTTACTAATCGTTTTACATAGACTTATATAGGGAAAACATATAAAAATCTTCTTCTCTAAAACTACAATGCCTAGAGCTTTGATATTTGGTATGTAGCATCATCTAGTGGTCCCCTACCAAGATTGTTCAAATTATGGCTCTGGGGTCAAAATTGGCCCCGCCCCGGGGGTCACCGTTTTACATAGACTTATATAGGGAAAACATATAAAAATCTTCTCCTCTAAAACTACAATGCCTACAGCTTTGATATTTGGTATGTAGCATCATCTAGTGGTCCCCTACCAAGATTGCTCAAATTATGGCCCTGGGGTCAAAATTGGCCCCGGCCCGGGGGTCACCGTTTTACATAGACTTATATAGGGAAAACATATAAAAATCTTCTTCTCTAAAACTACAATGCCTACAGCTTTGATATTTGGTATGTAGCATCATCTAGTGGTCCCCTACCAAGATTGTTCATATTATGCCCCTGGGGTCAAAATTGGCCCCGCCCCGGGGTCACCGTTTTACATAGACTTATATAGGGAAAACATATAAAAATCTTCTTCTCTAAAACTACAATGCCTAGAGCTTTGATATTTGGTATGTAGCATCATCTAGTGGTCCCCTACAAAGATTGTTCATATTATGCCCCTGAGGTCAAAATGGCCCCGCCCCGGGGGTCACCGTTTTACATAGACTTATATAGGGAAAACATATAAAAATCTTCTTCTCTATAACTACAATGCCTAGAGCTTTGATATATGGTATGTAGCACCATCTAGTGGTCCCCTACCAAGATTGTTCAAATTATGCCCCTGAGGTCAAAATTGACCCCGCCCCGGGGGTCACCAGTTTCTATATTTACGCTCTACCTTTGTTAGTCTAAATTGTGCAGGGCTTCATTTATAATCAGGTGAGCGATATAGGGCCATCATGGCCCTCTTGTTTTATATTTGATTCGAAATGTGTACACAATCAGATTATTAATGATTAAGTCTATCTAAAAAGCATTTTGTAGGGTTTTCATTATTATTATATCAACACAATTTTGAAAGATGTTTTTGCTATTGTTTAATAATGAAAATCATTTTTGTTTTTGAGTGTATTTCTGGTCTATTTCAGATGTTTAGCGTGTATTTCTTATCTATTTCAGATGTGTAGCGTGTATTTCTTATCTATTTCAGATGTTTAGCGTGTATTTCTTATCTATTTCAGATGTGTAGCGTGTATTTCTGGTCTATTTCAGATATTTAGTGTGTCAGATATTTGGAGTGTATTTCTTATCTATTTCAGATGCCAGCGTCTTACTTGTATCATTATTCCTAGACAGAATTTTCACGTTTCCTCAGTAAAACATGACAAATTTTATGACCCATCCGTCGAATATCGAACCAAATTCACAGTAAAAACACAGTGGACTGATCGTAATGATGCAATGTATGCACCGAGAGAAGAAGGGGAGCCACCTAGACCAGCAGTAAGTCACACTTCACACAGGAACTCGTTTTTATATTGAGAAACACTGCAAAGTTGTTGCATATTTTAATACTGTAAACCAAGTCGTATTTTTGCGCGATTTAAGTTGGTGAGTGATAGAAATTAGAGAAATAATGTAGCTGTGAAAGTGTCCAAAACATAGACATGGTGGGAGGCTTAAATAATAAAAACGCCAAAAATTGTAATGCTTAATATGTGGACGAATGGCAAAATGTGAAAGATAGTACCAGGGTATTCGCGAAAGTAAACTGGTTTAACAAGGAATACATTCATGAATGCAACATTGACATGAATTGTGATGACAACCTACCCTTTTGTATATAAGATGTTCTGTGATACATAAATGGATCAATTAAAGGCATGCATTGTGCGGAAATTACTTTCGGTTTTGGAGTGACGATAAAACCTGTATCGTCCGTACAGTACACAGTGTACACTGTCCAAAGAATTAACATAGAAGGCTACAATGTTTGTAAATTTGAACGAGTAAGCAATGTTGATTAGTGATTGGGAATTGCCTGATTACCCATATAAGTAAAATGTGGACATACATGAGTAAAGTTTAAATGACATAGATTGTTAGGGCATTTCCTTTGAAGACTCAGTTTGTTCTAATTACTTCGCAGTCTTCTGTTTTTTAGCAGGAAGATGAAGCTAAACAAGAAATACTTGTTTATAAAGTGAATTTATGACAAGGTCAGGGGCTATGAATAAAACAAAATAAGCATGTCGCGGATACAAATCGACTATGTATTTTGAATTGACTCTTAGAAATTTGATGTCAAGAGTCATTTTGACTCATTGAATTTTGGGGCCAAGAGTCATGACTCTTGGGTTTTGAAACCTAGTGAAAGCCCTGGATGTGGACAAAATGACTTGTTTAGTTGGAAAATATGTTTAGAGTTCTTTATATAATGAAACATAAAAAGGAAGGAGAGCATGTACCAAGTGTAACTGCTGTTTTTTTTCAAGCTGGAATATCTCTAGATTTTTCGAGTGTTTGGCAGTGTACATTGTATACATTTTATACAGATGTATGGATTTAGTTATAAAGTTCAATACTTATATAGAAATAGAAGAAATAATAACAAAAATTACATCTAAACACAAGTGTCATATTGCTTGTTGATCCCCAGAATGTAGAATAATTTGCTGTTGTAGAATGAGAAGGTCGTTACTACTACTTACCAACTTTTAAGACTGATACATATAAAAAATAAGAACCACAAGTGGCATCTTATAATCCTATTTTCATAAAGATAGGATCTTGTCATGTTGACCAAATTGAAGTTGAAACCGATTGTTTTTCTATAAGTGAAGAGTAATAAATTTGCTGACAGTTTTTCTTGTTTTCTCAAAACATCAATTTTGTACTTTCTAACTCCTCATTCTAAGCCAGCAAATTGTTAGATGTTTTGTTCGATTGTTGATTGTTATTGATCTGCTTGTAGGAAATATACCATCAGCTTGACTCATTACCTATTACACCCAAGAAGTTATGGTATTGTGCATTTTTGGTAAGTATAAACAGTGTAACATTTGTGTGACTAATTTGTCACCTGATATTAGACAATTATTACTCCACCCACTTGTTATACCTGCCAAGTACTCCAATTAAAGTGGAGTTACTCCTATTTTCATTGATAAATTTCTGGGCTTTTTTTAAGTTCACCTACCTTTGCACAAAGGTACATTTGGTTCATGATCTTCTGTCCCATATTTATAACCACTAGATTAAATACATTCATTGTTATGCATCTAAATCCCCTTTAAATCCCATTTGCTTTGCTTGATCACTCCTATTTTGGATTTAGCTTTCTTGGCAGGTATGCCCACTGTTAAATTTAAGGTCGTTCCTTACCCTACTCAATAAAATATGTCTAAAACAGGCAAACAGTGGTCTAAGATGCTGTCCAAACAAAGAGTCTTGCTGTGGTCAGTTGGACTTGTGCTATTTGTGAGTGGTCTTCAACTTCTCCAACCAGCTGAACCATATAAATGTTGGAAGTTATATTACAGTAATACATAGTATCTATATCATTCAATTCTGCAGTCTTATGTGCCAGCGGGCACGAAAAGGATGGGTATCGTTCAATATTTTACACAGTCTTCACGAAAAACTTTTCAAAGTACTAGCCAGTCGGGCTACCAACAAGGCAGAACTTTCTAGCCTGAGAATAAATTAACTAATCCGAACATTAAATGATCAAAAGTTGATATTAATATCTGTAAACATTTTAATACTGTTTACTACAATGCAGAGTTTTCATTGTCCCGACTCACAATCGTTTGGATGTTTTTAGTCTTTTGGCTTGTGTTCTCAGGATTTTTTCACTAGCCTTTCTGACTAGTCACCTAGAGACAATTACTAGCCCGACCCAGATTTTACTAGCCTGGGGCTTCGGGCTAGTGGCCAATACGAAGACTGTTTACATAAGTGCCATGAATATAAATAAAAAAATCATACCCCCATCAATGGAACAAACTTAAGTTAACTTTATAGTTAATTTAAGTAACAATGTTTTGGGTGATTTTATAGAAATGAATGTGTATGTTCTATTTATATATCTATGCGTCCCATCTTAGATGAGGGGGTATTTATTGCTTTGCTCATGTTGGTCGGTTGGTCTGTCAGTAGACAAAATAACTAAAAAATGCTTTGCCCTATGATCTTCAAACTTTACATGGAGGTTGGTCAGCAACAGTGGATGACCCCTATTGATTTGATCAAGGTCACAGTGACCTTTATCATTTCTGACTTTTTGGCTCCCATGGGGGCATATATGTTTTACAAACATCTCTTGTGCAGGTACGAGGTCTGTCCATAGATGAAGCTATACAACAGTGTGAATTCAGTAAAAAAAGTGGTGCTACATATGTTAAACAGGTAGGGTATATCTTGACCTTTGTCTATTGTGATCTTTATACATGGTATAGCTTGGTGAATTTGACATGAACCTGACCTTTTGATTAACAATTGAACAGTCGATATCTTGTCTGTGTTTATAACCTGGGTAGTATGTTATTATAGTCGGGGTGTATCACAAAGACGCTCAAGAAGTAATACCAACTCAAATTTGAAATACCGATATTGCACGATTTGCTTGCGGAAATTGATAAATTCAAAGCAAGAACCTTGTAATATATTCATGCATAAAGGTCAGGTTCGTGTCAAATTCGCCGAGCTATAACACTGGGTAATATTTTCCTCACGTTGGCTGGAGTTTGATTATATCAACATCGGAGTTCATTGAGGTCCGGGGGGGGGGGATTGTAAGGTGTTTCATGTAACTTTGTTGGTTTATAAAATTTGAAAATCAGTCTTAGCTCAAAACTTCAGTTAGGAATGAAACGCTGTTTTGTTAGAAAGCTTATAAATATGAAGACCCTGCCTAGGTATGAAATCAAGGCTTTACTGTTCTTATTAATGGGAAATCAATTTACTGACATAGCGCTTGAGTATTAATCACTCTACAAGCCTGTATAGGCTCTCATAATAGGGGATCTGCAATTCTGGATTAATCCGAATTTGCTGCACTAGAAGGAAATAAGCTTTCCTGCCAAAAATGAAAGTTGTTTGGTGAAAATATTAAAAGAATTGACAAAGACATTTGAAGTTTCATCTGCTGAATTTTAACAATAAAACATCATTTGGACAAAGTTTAGGTGTGTTAGTGACCATAGTTGACTCGTTTTCAGGATTGAGCATTATGCCTCATAAGAACCACTGTCATAAACATACTGATAGCCATGGCTCATTCCTTTATTCCAAATTGGCTCCTGTATATAACATTCTGACTAAAGAAGCAAATCCAGGTTACATATAACCTAAGCCAGGTCCTAATACAGGAAGAAAGAATACCTTGTAGTAACAAACCCAGGCCCATAAGTAAAAACATACCTTGCAAATGCCATAACATATCCTGTCAATATCAGATCATACTGTGTCAATGTCAGAACATACCCTGTCAATATCAGATCATACTGTGTCAATGTCAGAACATACCCTGTCAATATCAGATCATACTGTGTCAATGTCAGAACATACCCTGTCAATATCAGATCATACTGTGTCAATGTCAGAACATACCCTGTCAATATCAGAACATACCCTGTCAATGTCAGAACATACCCTGTCAATATCAGATCATACTGTGTCAATGTCAGAACATACCCTGTCAATATCAGATCATACTGTGTCAATGTCAGAACATACCCTGTCAATATCAGATCATACTGTGTCAATGTCAGAACATACCCTGTCAATATCAGAACATACCCTGTCAATGTCAGAACATACCCTGTCATTATCAGATCATACCCTGTCAATGTCTGAACATACCCTGTCAATGTCAAAACATACCCTGTCTAAACATATCCTGTCAATGTCTGAACATACCCTGTCAATGTCAGAACATACTCTGTCAATGACAGATCATACTGTGTCAATGTCAGAACACACCCTGTCATTTTCAGAACATACCCTGTCAATGTCAGGACATATGCTATTAAGTTTCGAATATACTCAGTCAATGTCAGAACATACCCTGTCTGGACATACCCTGTCAATGTCAGAACATACCTTGTCAGGACATACCCTGTCAATGTCAGAACATACCCTGTCAATGTAAGAGCATACTCTTTCAATGTCAGATCATACCCTGTCAATGTCGGAACATACCCTGTCAATGTCAGGACATATACTCTCAAGTTTAGAATATACTCAGTCAAGGTCAGGACATTCCCTACTAAGGTCAGGCATTAATCCAAAGTTGTTTGGGTGACTCATTAATGCTGAAACAAAAATACTATTAGGGCAGGTTGTTTTTGTGGAGTTTATGAAGATAAAATGAAATTGTAACCAAATATAAACTACCATCAAAAATTGTATTATTCAATTTCAGGCTTTGGTAGAGGCACAGGAGATGGCCGTGCATGATTTTCATGTTGAGTTTCGATCAAATTTGTGGGTTGGTAAGTAGTCTTGTACATTGTATGACTTTTAATCCCCCGTATCGATAGATCGGGAGGCATATAGTAATTCACCTGTCCGTCCGTCTGTCCGTCCGTCCTTCCGTCCGTTCGTCCGTCCGGCCTGGTTAACCCAAATTGACCGTTTCTTCTAGCATTAAAATGGCTTGCTACAAAATTTTCAAACTTGCATGGATGTTGTATATGACCACTCTCCACGCGCCAGTATCACCTGACTCCATTTTGACCTTCACCTTGACCTAATTTTAGACTTAGACTTATTGAAAGGTAAAATTCTTGGTTAACCCAAATTGACCGTTTCTTCTAGCATTAAAATGGCTTGCTACAAAGCTTTCAAAGCTTTCATACTTGCTTGGATGTTGTATATGACCACTCTCCACACGCCTGTATCACCTGACTCCATTTTGACCTTCACCTTGACCTAATTTTGGACTTAGACTTATCTCCCCTTTAGTATTTTTACAATAAAATTTTGTCTGGAGCGTATCTTCAAAATTATTTAACATATTGACTTGAAACTTGAAATATAAACAGATGGCAACTTGGAGAAGTGCATTGAGTCGTATTGATTGACAAAGAACCATAACTCTGTCTGTCTTAAATTTTGAATTATCTCCCCTTTAGTGTTTTTTTTTATAGTCAAATTTTGCTCTGAGTATATCTTCAAAACTATTTAACATATTGACTTGAAACTTGGAATATAAATAGATGGCAACTTGGAGAAGTGCAATGACCAAGAACCATAACTCTGTCTGTCTTAAATTTTGAATTATCTCCCCTTTAGTATTTTCAGAATCAAATTTTGACAGGAGTGTATCTTTAAAAGTGTTTAAGATATTGACTTGAAACTTGGTATATGAATAGATGGCAACTTGGAGAAGTGCAGTGACAAAGAACCATAACATCTGTATCACCAGATCACACATGAAGTCGATCAAGGCACTGCTTTCAAATGTGGCATATTCGTTTACCATCATAAGCCCCTTATAGTTCAAAGCCATGTAACACTATCAAACATTTTAACTGAATAATGGCCCCTGATTGACTTAGCTTTTTATGGACATGGCTTCCACTGGGGCATAAGCGTTTATTGAACGCAGTCTTGTTAGGCCTGTATCAAAGATATGGGGGTAAATCAGAATGGGATTTTAAGATGAACATAATTAACATATCTGCTTGGTGCTATCAATAACCCCAGGCTCCCATTAACATGAACATACAGTCACATGGCAACATATTAGAATGAGATTTAGCTCAGTTTGAGACCAGGCCCTGATCTCCCAGAGCATAAATCTTATCTCTTACCGAGATTTTTCTTAAATCAAAGTCTGAATTTGAGATAATTCTGAAGTTCAAGATCTCTAAATTTTACTGTAATAAACTAACAATAGTTGTTTCTGCCTTGTGATGCCAATTTTGGGTCCGGACTCCCAAGGAAATTATATGAATGAAACATTACAACATTTTAGTTGAGATTTAGCTCTGATTGAGACCAGGCCCGGTGATCATAAACATTTCTCATTTTCATACTCAAACTTCATACTCCATGCTCCAACTTGAAAAACAGCTTTATTTGTTTGTTTTCATGGAAACCGACACCAACCTGTAGCAAATGATCTAACTAAGAAAATGAACCCCCATTTCATATGTTTCCATTCAGTACTAAAGAAATTACAGCAGTTTTTGTAACTAAGAAATGCTCCAATTGGAGTACGGAGTATGAGTTGGAGCATGGAGTACGTTCTCCAATGTTTATAATCACCAGGCCTGATAGCAGCTTTCTGAGACAAATATCAATAATAATATCCCTTTATAATGTATATGGATTGTTTCCCTTACAAACTCATCATTTGGGATGCTTGACATAGGAAGGTGGATTATTGTGCCTCTGTAGTTCAGTGGTTAGTGTGCTTGCCATATTATCTGGTGACCTGGGTTAAAATCCGACGGAGGCACATATATATGCCTGCCATATTTCAGTAGAAATAAAGCAAATAAATGCTACACTTTGCTCGGCATATATTGTGCATACGTGCCAGATCTTCTGCATCATGTAGGAGTCTCCTGCATTTGAGACTCTACTCCTGCTTGATGTTAGGCAAATTTATCAAATCTCGCACATTTCTTGGAATACTGGAGCCTTGACATTTTTTGCATGATAAAAATGATAACAAATAATAATTTAAATGTCTTTATATAGCAAGCATGGTAATGTTCTAGTACAATATATGGAAACTGCATATTAACATTCTTTATTTAAGTTTAACGTTTGAGCTACAAAAATCTCCTGCATTTCATTGAAATCTCCTGCATTTCCATCACCAATCTCTTGCATAGCTTTAAGAAAATATGGCATGTATGGAATAAAGGGTTTAACTATTGGTTTATTTCAGCTGACTCCTTCTGTACAGAACATTTTAGGGTTATATCTGGAAAACGAGCAAGGGGAGGGACTAGGAAGATGCGATATAGATATTCTTACTACAACTTGAGATTACGTGAAGGTCCTCCACCTAAAGAATATTACCCGAAGGAACCTTGTGGAAACCAGAAATTAGAAGATTATGTAACAGAACAGAGAAAGAGACGTATAGTCCACTCCTTGTAATGTTTGTAGTGCATGTGTTCAGAATAGAATAAAATATAATTTGAAAAACAAGACACTGGTTGTTGTGAAGGAAGTTCTTGTTTGATATTGCCACATTGTCATTGTCATTTTTCCAGCATACTGTATAATGTGTGAAAACTGACACATGTAAATGAGTTTCCTACTGTACAAAATGACGCCCTAGGCTTCCTTCCATACAAATTGACACACTGAGCATCTTCCAGTACAAAATGACACATTAAGCATCTTTCAGTACAAAATGACACACTGAGCATCCTCCAGTACAAAATGACACACTGAGCGTCCTCCAGTACAAAATGACACACTGAGCGTCCTCCAGTACAAAATGACACACTGAGCGTCTTCCAGTACAAAATGACACACTGAGCGTCTTCCAGTACAAAATGACACACTGAGCGTATTCCAGTACAAAATGACACACTGAGCATCCTCCAGCACAAAATGACACACTGAGCTTCCTTCAGTACAAAATGACACACTGAGCGTCTTCCAGTACAAAATGACACACTGAGCTTCCTCCAGTACAAAATGACACACTGAGCTTCCTCCAGTACAAAATGACACACTGAGCGTCTTCCAGTACAAAATGACACACTGAGCATCTTCCAGTACAAAATGACACACTGAGCGTCTTCCAGTACAAAATGACACACTGAGCTTCCTCCAGTACAAAATGACACACTGAGCGTCTTCCAGTACAAAATGACACACTGAGCGTCTTCCAGTACAAAATGACACACTGAGCTTCCTCCAGTACAAAATGACACACTGAACATCTTACAGTACAAAATGACACACTGAGCGTCTTCCCGTACAAAATGACACACTGAGCTTCCTCCAGTACAAAATGACACACTGAGCGTCTTCCAGTACAAAATGACACACTGAGCTTCCTCCAGTACAAAATGACACACTGAGCGTCTTCCAGTACAAAATGACACACTGAGCGTCTTCCAGTACAAAATGACACACTGAGCTTCCTCCAGTACAAAATGACACACTGAACATCTTACAGTACAAAATGACACACTGAGCGTCTTCCCGTACAAAATGACACACTGAGCTTCCTCCAGTACAAAATGACACACTGAGCGTCTTCCAGTACAAAATGACACACTGAGCGTCCTCCTGTACAAAATGACACACTGAGCATCTTACAGTACAAAGTGACACACTGAGCGTCCTCCTGTACAAAATGACACACTGAGCGTCTTACAGTACAAAGTGACACACCGAGCGTCCTCCTGTACGAAATGACACACTGAGCATCCTCCAGTACAAAATGACACACTGAGCGTCTTCCAGTACAAAATGACACACTGAGCGTCCTCCTGTACAAAATGACACACTGAGCGTCTTACAGTACAAAGTGACACACTGAGCATCTTCCAGTACAAAATGACACACTGAGCATCTTCCAGTACAAAATGACACACTGAGCTTCCTCCAGTACAAAGTGACACACTGAGCATCTTCCAGTACAAAATGACACACTGGGCGTCCTCCAGCACAAAATGACACACTGAGCATCTTCCAGTACAAAATGACACACTGAGCGTCTTCCAGTACAAAATGACACACTGAGCGTCTTCCAGTACAAAATGACACACTGAGCATCTTACAGTACAAAGTGACACATTTTCTGGACAATATATTCGCCGCAATAACAGTTTTTACTGTTTTTCTCCGAAAGCTACTGTTTTTAGAAACTAGCGCACTGGCCACTGAGCTACGGAGGTCATTTTTAGAGGTTATTTCTCAGCGAGGTATTTGCACAAGATGGGACCGTTATTCAGAGGTTATACTGTATATCACTGCTATATAAAACGACCAAGTAGAGCGTGTAAATCGATCTGATAACTAAACCAATTTTGAGATCGACTTTTCGCCAATAATCTACTATTAATTACTCAAATTATCGATACACATCAAATATACAGTCTACAACGATTTATGCAGTTCAATATTTGCTGCAGGACACAATAGAGTATTCTAACTATTTTTAAATGCATTTGGTCTACTTGAACTAAAATCGAACCGTGGCTAGTTTAGTCAAGAGGCGTTGTTCCATTTAAAGTTTGAACATCTTACGTACTTTCTTTGTATTGGCGTTTAAATATTACCACATAAAATATATATCGTCGCGTTATTTGATCCAAATACGAACAATAGAACAATCGTTGATATATTAAATACCCCACCTGTATGTACAATACACGGACTATAGAAAATATAAATGTCTGTTAATCTGTTAAAGAAATGAATACACGAATTATATAGACTTAGCCAACACGAATCGTACATTATCGTCTGGTATTGACGTGGTGATTTGTGACCTTAAGTTCTGTTGGAAAATCGACAAAAGCTTTTCAAAAGCTCGAAGATAAGAGACGGTGTTTTTGTTGAAGCAGTGTTTGGTGCATATTCAATGGAATAATTTTATGTCAATTGCTGCAAATCAAATATATGATTAGCCTTTTCAGTATATTTCGAATGCATTTTTTATTTTTAAACGCGAAATGTGAAAAAAATGAATAGTGCTTTGGAATCTAAAAACGAGACGGATTGACAGTTTGTTTAAAGGAACGGGTTTTGAGCTGTATTGATATGCGTTTCACCTTTGATCACTTGAAACTTGCAGACACTAAATCAACAAATACAAGTTATAAATTATTAACGACCTGAAGATAAGCAAATTACGCGTTCATTGTGAATTGAATGTACCTGGCGGGAATCTAAACAATTGAACGTGAAGCAATCGTACGCAATACAAACATTATAAATATTTTGCTAGAAAACGAGCCATTGCTGCTACAGGGAAATAAAGCTCGTTGATTGAATAATTAATTAGTTCGTGCGAGATACACGTGAGCTATTCTAGGTATAAACAAATATCGTTTATAAATTCATAAAGACGCTGGGAGGTCGATATACAAGCAATTTGCTGGCTGTTTAAAGAATTAGAAATCACTTTCAGACGAAACTGTCAGTTCACGAGACAAGATATTGAATTCGAATTTGAATGTTCTAACCATTTATGGATTAAATTTGGATATTTGTGGAATAAATTGGATCGATTCCTGTTAGAATTGTGAGGACAGTTGTGCTGAGTTATTTAATAGGAGCATTTTTGACTGACGAAACAATACACGTACGCATTTTTGCTTAGTTTGAAGCGCAGACGACATTAGATAAAATGCCTTCTTTATCATCACCGTGGTTTCACCAAACTGGAAGTGCGCACGACATCCACGCGCATCCTGTCCCTAAGTCACCAAGCCAGGGATCTATGAGCGAAGCCGAAATCGACGACCTAAACAAACGGCTTCTGAGACCAACTACGTCATCGAGTGCCAAGAAAACTCAGGCTTGGAAACTTGACGCCGCGTTTATGGAACAAGGACGCCATTCATGGGCTAAGATGGAACTATTTGAAGACTGCAAGAAATGTATGTGGACAGGTAATGGGACCATTAAACATTCGTGTAAAACTAGACCAACTGAGAAGAAAACTAAAGGCACTAGAAATCCCTATCTATGATGACGTCATGACGTATTAGGACATTTCTTTCCAATTTTGCTTGATATTGACTCGTGAAGCTTTTGTTATAATATTGTGGATATAAATCACACCGGTGGACACACGAAATATTGAAAAAAACAACAACTAGATCTACGCCTATATATCCGTCTTCAAAAGAATTGGCTGTCAACATTTTTAAGAAATACGGAAAGGGAAACAACCACTCTTGACTCTATAATGGTTATGTTTTTATGATGATATTGTTTCTTGTTTTATGTGTGGTGTCTAAGTTTTGTTTCGAACAAAGTTAAAATGTGAACTAGAGAACGATTCGTCCACAAGTCATGTCAACCCACTTGTTTCGCTCAAATATCTCCTCAGACAATTAATATGTCTACACTGTAGATCTACGTGATATTGTGTACGTAAGTTTGACTTTCTAGATTCGTTCTAGATACCGGGTGCTCATTATGCGTCACATAGTCATTTATCGAATGCTCTTGTCGTGTGCACATGTATAATTATACCTCTGGCTTAGATTGAGAAGGTCGTAAGTGACACTCACGACCTTATAAGACTAATGCGTATTTGAAATCTACACAATAAGACGCTTCTTATGAGACTATGTTCATGGAAATCGGAACTTAATTGTCATGTTGACCCAAACTGAAATTGAAAAAAGCTCGTTTTTCCATAAGTAAGAGTGATTGCCAGTTTTCTCAAAATATTGATTTTGTAGTTACGACCTTCTCATATTTTAAGCCAGCGATATGTAAGGATGTGTAACTTGCATGTAAATAAAATGATGCTTGTGGTACTGAACAAAAAAAAACGAGAGAGAAAACGAAAAGAAATATATCTACATCAATTGGCAGATCTTGAAATATCTTTTAAATATTATTTTAATTTATGCATATATATTGATAGTTACATTTATAGATTTTTTGCTGTTCAAACAAAAGCTTGACTTATTTGATGGATATGTTTTGATAAACTAATCTTAAATTGTTTCACAAGTTTGAGAATACACGCGAACTTTATTGAGTGCTGAAATAAGATACTTGTAGTCCAAAGTTTTGGCAAAGTTTATTTTTCTTTATAATCAGTATCCCTATACACTTGGACCCATGGCAGTAGATTTCTTATCTGGACCTTTAATGTCACACTTTTAAAGAAATGTTCTAAATACTGCACCATCATTAATTTTCGCGGGGGTTTAATTTTTCGTTGATTGTATTGATGATCTCTACTGTATGAAATGTCATCCCTCACAATAAACATTTCTAAGAAAAGTAATTATGTAAGTGGACTTCCATTCAATGCTTTAGACCAATAAATTCAAAATCCCACGAAATTGCATTTTTTTACAAAATACTTGAACTAGAAATCTATTATTTCACGAACATGGCTCATCTTACATTCTACGATTGGGTTTAAAAAAACAATCATTATATATATACGTTTTTGTACGTGGGCATGCATTCCATTTGACGTTATCGCTTATTTATTATAAAGCTGCGTGTTATTTTCTAGGTATTACAACACACTTGTCACCCCAAATTAATATTTTTATTTATGAGAGAAATAAAGTATTCATGTACACCTTGCTTGATAGCTAAGCTAATTTGACACGAGCCTGACCTTTTCATTAGCACAATTGAACAGTCGATATATTACCTACGATACAACACCGACTGTATGTTTTCATAATCGGGGATTATCACGAAGACGCTCGAGATGTAATAGAAACTCAAAATTGAAATACTGATATCGCACGATTTGCTTGCGGAAATTGATATTTTTAATATATTATAAGCAAGAACCTTGTAATATATTCTTGCATAAAGGTCTGGCTCATGTCGAAATAGCCAAGCTATACCAAAATATACATGCACACATTAAAGTGTATTTATAGCTTGGCTATATTGACCTGAGCCTGACCTTTATGCAAGAATATATTACAAGGTTCTTGCTTTGAATATATCAATTTCCGCAAGCAAATCGTGCAATATCGGTATTTCAAATTTGCGTTTGTATTACATTTCGAGCGTCTTCGTGATATTCCCCGATTATGAAAACATACAATCGGTGTTATAAACGTAGGGAATAAATCAACTGTTAATTTATGCTAATCGAAAGGTCACGCTCGTGTCAAATTGGTCAATTATACTTGGTTATACAAAGCTAGATATACAAGCAAAATGTATGATTATTTATCATCTGCTTATGACTTTACGTGTACATGTATATTTAGTTTAGACAAAATTTGAATTGATACTTAAACACATGTATTAGTTTAGCCTATTTCTTTACAAATATATGCGTTTATTTTGCTTCACGTTGGACTCAAACTCAGTATTAATAGGTCATGAATAGTGTATTTTATTTTACATGTATTTATTTAGATTATACAATTTGTTGACCAATGTATCACAATGCATTTGTTTGCTTGATTTATGCTTTATGTTGCCAAAATACTGTTGATTTATATAGATTTATTTATTAAAAACCAACCTTCGTATGTTTTATATATTTTATCAATTGTTTTAGTGTAAATGCTATTCAACAACTGCGATCGTAACTCTCCGGGTCTTTCCGTGATGAATCCGGAAGCTATGGTTCGTCTTAGAATTGTCCGAGGTGTGCCGCTTGAACTTTATGTTGCACGTTCAGAAAAGTCAGTGCTGTTTTATATTGATGGGATAACTTGAGAACTGTTCACGAACGATCGTCCGAAGTCCCTACGAAGTAAACCTAAGCTAAAATTGAGAATTTTTCTCAAATCATAGGCTGAGTCTGGGACAAATATCAAGTAGGCCTTAACATATTTGACGATTTGCTGTAATAAACTTGGTTAGGTGCTTTCATTTTGGGATACTCTCAATAATGTGTAAAATATTTTAGTCGGATTTTTAAAAATATTGTCCTACTTAAAAGCGTGATACCAATGTAATATAGAAGGCATCGTTCCGCTGAATACTTGACCAGTGCTCGGACAGCATGTCTTGGTTGATTCCATGATTTGATTAATTAATAAATGCAACCTTTTTTATTAAATTTTCAAAATCTTTTGCTCAAATATGCCGCCATATTTATTGGCTAAAATTTTGATTGAAATAAATTGAGTACGAATGCACCAGGACACACTCACGTACTAAGCTGTAGGCACTAATCTTTGCATACATGTTACATGCATTGAATAATATTTGTATTCGGCTTAATCGGTTTAAAAGATTGTATCCATTTACATATATTACACACATGTTAACAAGTTTGATATCAATATATTCAAACATATATTGGGCTCACGTCAAGTCACCCATATTAAAGGTATAGCACCGTTATGATTAGAGTTAAAGAAATGGGCCCGATTTTTGTTATAAATTTGTATTGCCTGGATCCCTTTATAGCACACCAAACTAGAAATCTCATTTCAAATTGAGACTTTATTCAATGAAATCAGAGACCGGGTTTTAGACTTTTCTGTAATAAATTCAGACCATGCTTTGTTTGTAATACGGCGATTTCTTCCGTGGTATCTCGATTTGAGATACGCGCAATCACAGCTGAAATATTATCACTTGTGTTTGCACTGGTTAGTGTCCATGTGAGGCATCAACATAAGTTTAACAGAAACCTCTTTCTGTATGCCGTCAAACATTCGTATTTCAAATTCAGACTTCGATTTGAGCACACTCTCCATTTGAGCTGAGACTTCTTCTTGAGATCATCGTCCTTCAGGGGCCTTATTCACCAACGTCGTAAGTCTAAAATATAGACTTAGACTTAACATTGTTAAATGTTCTATTCGCTCCCATTTTGTTATAAATGTACCGATTTTGGATTAAATTTGTATACATGTTCAGTGGATAACAATAAATAGTCCGATAAAATTCGATGTGTTTAAATCAAATTACACAGAAATGGCAGATATTATGAATAATGGAAATTTTAAGTTTAAGTCTGAATTTTAGACTTACAACGTTGGTGAATAAGGCCCTGGAGAAAGGGGGACATACCTCACAATAAAACAATTTCTTCAGGAAGCGTCAATATTTGAGTTGATATTGGGTTCGAACTGAGAAACAACGAGATGTTTAAGTGAAGGGACCTTATGTTGCCTTCCCTATATATTCCAATGACCGTGCACCTTTGTTTATGCCAAAATTATGGTTGGAATCGAAGTAGGAACAAACCTTGGCCATATTAATGACATGTGAGCTTTTTAACCCCCAAAATCAGACAAAAGTTGCACCTATTACTATTAAAGACGATCCTAGAGTGCACGCGGGGCAATTATACTCGTTAAGGATAAAATAATGGACTTTAATATGACCTTTAGCAATGATAATGGAACGAGTTTATCACCCCTTGCATGGCGTTCAATTCAAAGTCATAAAGGTTCTAGGACTAACTAGGGTAACTAGGGACAAGTGTCGTAAGTCCGAGTTTACTTAAGTGCACAATCAACACAGGTCGGACTACATGTGTATCTGGTTTAACTGACCTCAAATGTTTTATAATGAAACAATACTGTCGATTCAATAAGAAGTACTTACGAGGGAACTTTCCTACATAAACGTAGGTTACCTTACGGACGGGCCAATGTTTGTAAACATAATCATTAAACTTTGAATGCACTGTACGTGAAAACCTTTTTGAATCCTATCTCGACTTTGCGACCTATGAATATAAAGTAACTAGGCCGAGTTGTCAGCCTTTAATAATGATTCTAAAAAATATATATTTTAAAAACCCAATAAACCATTAATAAAACAGAAGCCCACCAAACCGTAAGTTTTAAACTATTGAATATCAATATGAACAATCTAGGGGGTAATGTCATAAATAGTTTAAAGAATTCTTGTCGTGAGTTGAATCAATAAATCATAATATTATTGATTTGGTTAAATTATAATATTATAAATTATGAAAAATAGAACTACACGTATGAACCAGTGTGTCCACTGTCCAGAGACTCAGAGAAACATGATGAAATAATTTCCCTACTGGGTACAATTAGAGAAATTGAAAATTTGGCATCAGGAAAATTTACATGTACATGTAATAAATGGAAGGAAATACTGTGGGTTATTGTCGACCTCTTTGATTGATATTACTAAATGTGCGATAGTACAATAATAGTACAGTATCAGTCAAATGAAACTCAAAAATATTAAAGTCCAATTAAGTCTTAAACTGCTTTTGTTAATAAGCTATAACTTGATAACCTCTCTGCAGAATGATGCAATTTGAGCACTTAAATCGATCCCCAAATGTGGCTTACACCATCAGATTGAAGAAAAAGTGATTAAAACATCCAGATGGTGTGTTGACAAATGACAGATATAGTTAACATTATGTCGTCGAGTATTGTTAAGAAACAGCCTAATGTATGCAATGAATGGTCGGAAAAAAGTTGTGGTGAAGGTGTAGCTAAAATGGGATTCTGGAGGTAATTCGTATTGAGACGGATGTTTGATGTGTTATCTATAGCGCCAACACGTCAAGGGGAAATCACCTTTCAATGAACAGGGACTTTCATTGCTGGATTCATGAACGTAACAATTAAAATCAAATTTACGTTTGAGTTAACAGAACTGAAAACTCCATTCGTTACAAAATATATGATAAGGGAGGTAACTAACGATGTTATTCAGTTTTAAAATGTAATCCATCAAGAGTTGTCGATGACAAGTTAGCTAACACGAACATTATGATTCTGAATATTTGGACCAGTTAGCGCGGTTGGTATATATATAGTGTAAAACAGATACCTGGTGGATCGTGATTTGATACCGTCAATTGACAGATGATGCTGTACTTTGGTATAATAAATTATACTATGACGATGTACGGACACGTGTGAAGATGTTGCCGGCAGCTTGCGGAAGAAAGGAAGAACACGTTCAGTAGCGTAGCTGCCGCTAGGCCATTAGACCTGGGCCTACACATCATTTCGAGAAAAAAATGTGTTTTTTTTATAAGTTTAACCTGATATCAATATATGGTTACATACAGTTGAATTAAAAGTATTACAGTTTAAAAACAACGATGCCTAGGCACAATACATTAAATCATTGGTTTAGTCGTTGTAATATTTCGTAAAATTTCAACAATTGTGTAACTTCAATTCTCCAAATTATAGGCCGAAACGCACCAGTTCCTTTTAAGGAAAAAAATCCGGGGAGCATGCGCCCAGATCCCCCTTGTTATTTCCTCTTTACCTACGGGCCTACACATTGCTAAGGTCCTAGCTACGCCCTTGACGTTGAGTATGTCATACGATACAATATCGGAACAAAACATACATGTGCGTACGAATAACACATATTAAGAAAGAAATCTGGGTTCTTGTTAATGCATTGGTTACTTAAGTAAGCCAGGTACTAATAACCAAACACGATTCGCGGCTTATTATAACACATTTGGTCAAATCTCCTCTATTTTTCATATTCTAACACTTGGTTCTTGCATAATCATATAGCCTGACGGTTCTTAAATACGTTTATGTACCTTCATTCCATGTACAATGTGTAAATGCAATGAGCAAGTATTTTTATGCACGTCAGATGAATCCATAAAATCCTTGCAATATTAAAGTCGGACTGGCGAATATGTGCACACGTGTACGTTATATTTAGTTTTTATTTACGCGTCCGTATATTATTTTACACGTAAACTACATAAATTAATTATGTATCAAATTGATTATGTCACAGAAATGACGTCAGAAAATCTAATTTCATTTTTCCATGGCCATTTAATACATTGACCCAATGTTCACCTAGGAAATGTGCTGAAAATATGTATAATGAGGGGCGTTTAAATCATTTTAGGTACAACTGAATAAATTGGCCTAATTACGTAAATTAGCTGAACGTCCTTTTTCCAGGTATGCTGATTTGTCAAATTATTTCCACGAAAGTAGCCACTTCAGCTGATATTGTGACCACAACTGTGTTAAGTTCAAGGTCGTTTAGTTATATCATGTAACACGTTTTATTATGTATATTAGTTCAGTATTATGGGAACTATCATGACACATTACCCTGGCACTATTAAGAGAGACTATCATTCTGTCTACAGAGGCCACATGTTCTATGATGAACTTCTATCCATGCCGACGTTATATGCAGCCACTAGGGTTGACTGTGTTTCTGTTGTTGTTGTTGTTGTTCGCCCAGTAAGCTTGTACTTGGATAAAAGTTCACCCGGACAATGCCAATCCGGACACTGGATGATGTCCTTGTATACGATGATTAATGTCGGATAGACATCGGCCGATGATCATACGATGTCCGTTAGTCACCACGCAGACTTCGCCGGTATCCTACCTGGCTCCGGCCCAATAAGTCAAAACGTATGCCGGCGACCGGATTGAATGTGTTACCCATGTGTACGTGAATAGAAGACGCAAAACTGAATCTTGTTTGGTGCAAGATTGTGTCGTCGATTCCATACATGGAGCTGTAAGGCGTGTGTTGTATGATGACAATATGACAGATGATTATGTGCATGTAGTCACCTGTCCTCTACCTCTTTATGTAGGTAAGTTGTCAGTACAAGGCGGGGAAACAAGTAAGTACTGAGTAGTGTCATCATTATAATCATTTCATGGTTAATGTTCTTGGTTAGGCCTATATGCGGGTACTGTTTGGCTAAATTGCCTACGAAGGAAACCATATATGATATAAATACTATATAGGACAGTCACTGTACCATCGTAGCTGCGTAACGCCCAAACACAAGCAAGTACACTAATAATAAATTATAGTTTCTCTATGTAGGAACAGGGTGGTGGTCAAGTTGATATACAGGTACGAAGTACGTTTATCTCGATGGCATACACCCTGTGACTGTTTCCTTTTAATGTCAGACTACAGGCATACATGTAGACAAATGGTAACCATTCTTGGCAGCTTAACAACCGGTCATAACGACGAAAACCGATTTTTACCGGGATTCAAACACTTCACTTCTCGCACTCTAGATTGGTGCCTTGCTAACGAGCTTTAGCCATTCTACGGGTACTCGCACTTGATTTGAACATGTCACTGGCTGCAAGCGCAACTCTCGGTCCGGCGGTGACGCTTAAATTAACAAAAATCATCATTTGAAAATATGAAATAGTGAATCTGTATTTTATAGAAGGGAAAATGACATGGTATTTCGAAACTGCTTTTTGTGACATGTAATACCTGCTGACTGTTCCATTATACAGGTGTTTTTGTGGTTGATAATAAATGTTCGTTATACACGAGTAAAATATTCAACCACAATCATGTTATATTGCCTAGCACAGATTGTAAGTAATTTAGCCCACCGCATTGATCTGTTTGTTTTGTTTATATGGGGGCAGGAATTGAATAACAGAACAAAATAATGGTTGTTTACATTCAATTCTATGTAAAGACCACTTGCGAATAAAGACCGCTATTACAATAGATGTCTGCAATAACCACCCATTTGAACTCCCAACGCACCCTTTCATTTAACCTTTTAAGGGAGACCATCTGTCAAGATCACGCATTGTTTTACATTATATATAATATTCACAAATTATGTGGCGTCGTTCGCACGTGCATAACCCTAACCCTAACCCTAACCCTGGGCTATCTGGACGTGGGGTGACGGTATCAGTCATGCAGACACATATTATCAAACGTTCATCCGGGCTATTAAGGCCTGTTTAGATAAATACGTCGAATGTGGCTTACACAATAATGTTTGCCCCGTAGCTCAGTGGTTAGTGCACTGGCCGTCTAATCAGACGACCCTGGTTCAAATCCGGATGAATGCCTGCCATATTTCAGAAGAAAGCAAATGCATTCGGTATACTCGGTATAAAAGGAAGCTCTATTCGAATGGTGAAAACATATTTCGCTGAATATGAATCGTAGGCCATATTGTTACTTTTTGAGTGTACGACCCCTGTCAGAAATATGGGGCTGTTGTATAATAAGTAATTATTGACACCTAAATTGACAAAACGCTTTATTGTTCGATCAGTGAGCTGTCCCCTAAAATTGTCATCGATACATGGCCCCTTATCAATGATTTCTTTATAACCTTTAGATATACTTTTAAAGACATAACATTACAGATGTATGTTAATATAAAATTTACAACATTTATATAATTATAGTTAAATATTAATGAACAAGTGTATCTATATGACGATTTATTAGTTTTATTAATATTATTATTTTCTGAAGTGAATATTTAAGTGAAGCACCATGCTTGTCGAGAAGGGTATAAAATTTAGGTAAGTAAAGTTGTTTTCGTATTTGGTCTGTTGTTAAATTTTCTTATAATGTATACTAATTTATTTAAGTTCGATTGTGAAACAATTTTTTTCCAACTTATATTTATCACTCTCGACAACTCATTCTTGATGTTATCCACCACCACGAGGGTATGAGAGAGGAGATGCCAGTTTCCCTTATATGCTGTGCGTCTAGCAAGGGAATTTCTTGTACAATTTTTATTTCGTCTTTGGTATGACGCGACCAGGGATCGAACCCGGGCCTCCCACGCTCGAAACGAACGCTCAAACACTAGGCTATCGATGAGGTGTTAAATTTTCTTTAAACGAATACTAATTAATTCGGTGAATTTTGATAGCGATCTTAATCGCTGTGCTGAATGGTGTTGTTTTATGGTAGTTCGTTACAGCTGGGTTAGGATATAGAACAAAAAAAAACTAGTTATAGTTCTAATCGGCATAATTTTATATTGTATAGATGATCTAACTGTAAAAATGTTGTGGACAAAAACGAAAACATCTAAAATACAATCAATCTTTGTAAAGTAAAATCATGTTGGCGCCAAATTAAAACGAAACCCCACAGGGCCTCGCAAGGCAAGATTTAGTGATGGTTCTACCAGTTATTTTTGTTGCGACGAGACTCTGTTTAAACATTCTTATAAAACGGACCATCTACCCTCGATACTCTTGTACAAGACCACAATCCCCTTTTACCCGTTGCATATTATGTTTTCACGGTTATTTCATAGACATCGGCGTAGCTTCCTTTAGGAACTGTAGGCACGTGCAATTTTTCCCAGAGATGAAAAAAATGCTAAAAATGACAGTAAGCTAAGGAAGCCTGAAAGTTCCATTCCGACCAAAGTCAACTACGAGTGTGCGCTTTAGCTAGTGGAAATGACATTTGAAGAGATCACAAACGGGAACTTTCATATAGTTAGTATGCCTGGACGGGACAAACGTCCTCCAAACCAATACCGCCCCTGGATATATCACTGTAAAGTATACGCATGGAAATACCCAATATTTCTAAAAATAGATTTTTCCAATATACCCCACAAGGCTACATAATAATACACGCCTGCTTATTCAATACACGTTAGAGAATATACTACTATACTACACACAACATATACATGTTTTGTGCCACGTTTCATATTGAAATTTGAACAAAACATGGATTATAGTTGTTAGACAGACACAGAAATAATGGAGTCTATCGCGTTTTTCGAGGGTTTCACCTACCATGACAGGTACGTAAATCACAAAATATCGTCTGCTTTCTTTTAATTCTAGATTCAACTCCATTTTCTGATTTTCAAATGTAATACGTTTTCGTTGACAGTAAACACACAGTAGCTTGGATAGGTAGCTATTTTATATTCCACCGTGAAATTGATATTTACAAATAGGCTTTATACTTTCAAAATTTCGTAACGTTATAAAACTTATAAAGTAGCGAACAGTATACTGAAATAGATTCTATAATCTATGATATTTATCGACTGCTTTGACTACAATCGATCATATGTCTTAACAATGTAATTAAGTGTTTATTAAACGCAAGTGTAATTAAATCACTATGGACAGCGATTTAATTGCACACATGTGCATATTTCTGTCTTTGATTACGCGTACAGTACGATCCCCTGTGTGATATCTCCGTCCGAACGATCGTGTTAATACCTGCGACTTTCATGCATGATTGTACGAGTCTATTATTATGATTCAACACAATGTACTGATAATTAAGATATAGCTAAATATATGCTTAAGCTTGTTGTTCTTTCTTTAAAATGTCTTTATATGGTCAGACAGTCAGTATAAATAAACCTTAAATAAGAATGTGCTGATATCTCTAAAATATGAGTAACACACTAATATGTTTACTGTTGTTTAAGCCTTCGTGACTCAGTACACAGTGGTGTTTTTATTTAACAACTGACCCAGGAATCGCCAGTGTTGATAAAAATACCCGTAACGTTACAAATAAAATTATTTGTAAACAGATGCAAGTAAAACTAGTCATGTACTTTAAAACAATCCATATTTGGAAATATAATTTATGTAAATATTTGTCCTTAAAGAGGTAAACTATCAAACGACATATATATAAATAACAACAACACTATCTTGTATACATCTTTTTATACGGGTAGTTTTAACATGTACACAAATGTTCTCAATTTTAAAAATAGTATGAGTCACGATTGTTAAAAACATGTTATCTAGCATCCGTGACTCAGTAAACATGGATGTTTTTATGTATAATGTATCCAAAATTTGCCAGTGTGGAGAAAAATACACAAGTTCAAGTTCAAGAAATTTTACGTAAGCATATATTAAATCTATTTGTAAACAAGTATACCTAGTCATATGCAAAGACCGTTAATAAACCACCATCAGATACTGATCAAAGTATTTGTCCCCAAACAGGTCAAATTACGGACACGACAAATATTTACTAACAGATGTAATTACTTGTTACGGGTAGTTGCTTCCCGTACAAGTCGTTTGAAATACTGTAGCACAGGGCAGGTATTCACAAAAATCTTAAGGCAAAACTTACATATTTTGACTTAAGTTACAAAATTGCAAGAAACTAAGAATAGCTAATAGATTATTGGTTCTTACTGAAGCACTTTACGTAAGGCTTCAACATAATGTAAAAAGTTGATAATCTGATTTTTCCTATTTAGTTGATCTCTTAAGGAAATTGTAAGATTTTGAGAAACTTCTAAGTTTTTCTTTAAGGTGCTTTGTGAAAACCAGCACAGAACATGTCTAGGGTAAATAGTTAATTCCCGTGTTGTTTCAAACGTTTGTCTGTTATATGGCTGTCAGCAGACTTCAAGAACTTACTAATTTCGCAGAATTGTTGAATTAAAACTTTAAGCAATTGGTACATTAACACGACGTTAGGTGATCGGGACGCTGTCAAAATTAATGACACCATTGCAACATAATATCTTTATTTGCACAACATAATTTTATAATTTGAAGCTGCATCTAAAATATATTTGAAAAAAAACCACAGTTAAAACACAAACATGTTTTTATAAATAGTTCATGAATGAATGTTTACTATCTTATTTTGATATCTTAACCTGACCAGTGTGGTGTACACAGTTATAGCCCCTGGCTACAATAGTCTGTACGGTGAATCACTAACGTTAGTTTGATTATGAATTGATATAATAAACGATGCAAGGTCAGTATTTACAAAATAAGATTGTTTTCAACTGTTGTGTCTACCTGTGGTTATGAAAACCATAAACCACAAACAGACACAAGGGTTGAAAACAACCATAAATTTGCAAAACAATACTCATATTTATAATTAAGACTTTGTTTGAATGAAATATTGCAATTTAGTGGTCAATGTAGCTTCGTAGATAGCAATCATAATTAATTAATTAATTATACAGATGCAACATATGCGTAGATACGTCATTACTGCGGTCGTTACATAAATTTGATTCAAACCAGTAGCCCCCCCCCCTTGCACAAATGTGCAGATTTGTTGCGTTGGTCGAATTGATACAGCTCCTAAATTATAGATCCAAACTTAGACCATGTTTGTCCATCTATACACATATCTGACATTGAAGATTAGTTTTCGATGCGCATTCAGGGCCCTAACTAGACTTTGTGGGCTGGGGATATCAATAGTACATGTATTACATATGTTACTACAATAAAAGCTAATTCCAAGCTATATTTATATAATAACATCTACAAAAACTGTAGAACAACATTTACAAATTTAGAGGCTCTTCGTTGATTTCCAAAAAATATATTTTGGACGTGTTTTTTCTTCAGAAAATAGGGGGACACTGTATATTCATTTAGGAAGGGAATGTCATAATGAGGGCCCTGTCATTGTACTGGCGCAAATTGCGTACATTGCTATATACGGTATAGAACTGTAAATGCTTGATCTACTGACAGAGGTACCCTTGGATGTGAGGGTTACTGTATGTACTGTAGTGTTTGGAATAGAAATCTTGCTATGAATAGTTTTTTTACGGCTTGAGTGGTTGCTATTGACAGGTAACTATTGAGAGGTTGTCGTGTGTTGGTTTGGTAGTGAGGATGAGTTTAGCTGGCATGAAGATTTTTATTGCTCTGGATTGATTCCTGTGTAGTGGGTTCTATGAAGACGTGGCATCGTATTTACGACATGCTTTTATTATTACATCTGAATAGAATGTTGTTGGGATATCACGACATTTGATATATGTATTCTATATTACATTTGTATATTAATTAATGTCTTTATTTTACGCCGTGTTTTGAAAAAAATTGAAATGCCAATACATTGTACTTCGAATCGATGTCAAAATGCTAAAAACTGCATTATGGCAATTTATTGATGATGTCTTTGAGATGACAATTTACATTCAATTCTGCAGACGACATAGACGTTTTACCACTAAACTGATAACTAGGACGCAGTCCTCCATTATGTTTCGTTCCTGTTATCAAGTGACAATATTCTAGTATTTTACCTTCGTCCCGGTTAAATATGTACAATCAAGAACGTTTTCAAATACATGTAAAAATTAAAATACATAACTGGAACAGTACACCCAACATGCATTATAAATTTTAAAATAATCTAATTAACCATATCGAATTCACTCAATTTACACATTTTAAAAATCTAAGCTTTAATGAAATTCAATATGGCACACCGGTATTTAACAAGTATATTTATAATACTATTTGATTTTCTGAAGTTTTAAATCTTTTAAAATTATATTTATGTTTTATGTAAATAAAATTCGTTTCTTGAAACCTGTTTACACGCTTTTACAAAGAACACTTATGTTGTCAGTCGACAAGCATGTTTTTAAAAAGGTATTCTCAGGTTTGGACACTCTAGCTTGGGGACCTCTATGTTTTTTTCGTTTTTGTTCAACTTGTTGTTCGTTTTTTGGGTACACATTGTTTTCAACATTAGTTCTACCTCCCGACTAAGAGATCGTTTCGTTAGAAACAACCATGCCTTTAGTTTTGTGGTGTGTCTCTTCATTTTAAATTCCAAGCGTTTTTGAAATAAAATATTGAGAACGAGCGCTGAGGTTTTATAACCATAGTGTAGAAAGCATGTCGGAAACCAAGTGATATTCTTGCTAATTTTTGCTGATCATTGGGAAATTTGCAGTCTTGAATATTTCAATCAAATATTTTAAAAAGACGGAATTAGAGAAGATAATACAAAAACCCTTCTGTCGTCTGCGTGGGATTGGTAATAAGCAAATTTATGCAAATTGTGCATCAAGGCTGTTTGAGACCCGGCAAGTGTTCGTACATCAGTACCATTTGGCCGCATCCTTGCTCGGTTGATGTTTTGAGGTCTTGGATTTGAAGTGCTGTAAAACCTCGTTAACTCGAGGATAATCGGGTCAAGCCAAATGATCTAAATAAACCGGAAGCTCGACATAGCGGTTTGATATAAGTATACAACATATATATTTAGGAAATTCGCCGGGGCTTCGAAATAAGCCGGGTGCTCATAATATCGACACTCGTCTTAACGAAGTTTTACTGTATTTGAATTCTGATTGATGGGAGAAATCGCCCACTGTTTGTAAACAGTAGGTTCACGTAATGGGTCCCCGACCCGACTGTTGTTAAATTGCTGTACACGCTGGAATGAACTGGTGAAATACCGATGGTTAAAACGACGCAAAAGCACGGAACAACATACTAGTATACCAATCAATCAGTTTAAGTTGTCTCTCACGTCAGACGATCTAGTAATTTTCAAGAAGCCCGATTAGCATTCATGTAGACGTACACGTATACATCATTCAAATAATGTTAGTTTGCCGTCAAGAAATTTCTGTTGAACCGCAAAAGTCGTCGGCTTTGCCAGAATCGATAGAAGATATAAAATTGTGGATGTACACGAATACGAACACGGAATTAAATGATTGCATCTGATCCTATTGATTGGTGGCTGGTCACAGCCTGCAACTTTATGTGGAATATTATCCCAACATTATTGTTTTAATCTTTGTTCTTACATGGTATTTGATGTACGGATTGATCTGATTGTTCTCGTGGATTAAGTTAACGGATACGTTATTGATGTATGTGTGTGGATGCGTCGGTCGTGTGGGGTTCGTGTCATCATTCTGCTGTTCGTCTGCTTCAAAACAGAATATTTTGATATTTGCGATTTTCGAATGGTATTGTTGAATTTGGTACCATCATATCTGTGGTCAAAGATTAACAGTTGCAGCTGTGTTTACCTCATTTCGCGTATTGTGCTGACCACGTGACTTGTACTGAATCACGTGACTTGTGCTCTTTGTGCGACATGAGTTCCTTATCTGAAACACCAACTAAATCTACTACAATAGAAATGTATACACGTTAGTGACGCCGTGAATCAGATCAACTGGAAAGACAACAACAACATTAGCACCATTTCCGGTAGATTTGTTTTCGTTGACGTAACACGTGACGTAACACATGACCATGCTTCATGAAGATATTCAGACGTTCTTACTTTCTTACTTGTGAACATGCAGACTCTATAGCAATGATTGTAAGGTTAAGGAACAATCGATTTAGCATTAAAAAATTAAGCGATGTTGTTTGCATACAACTACCGAAGTCATTTATCGTCTGGACGTCAATTTGATGTATCGGTTTGTGCCTCTTGTTGAATAAACATTCTTGGACACATGTTTGTATTCTTCTGAGAGATCAGCTTGGTGGTTGTAATTGGTATGATTATTCGTCAGCTTCCCCGAACCTTTCCAAGAACCTCCATGTATGTCAGCTCAACATTGATGTTCAGGTTAGTGCGCACGCGCATGCCAAACCGGAAGCAGAATTTTAAAATCGTATAGTCTATTAAATATTTTCTCTTTTTTGTTGACGTACACAGTCTTAAATACGGATCCCAATTAAACTAAATACGAGTACATCTTATTTTCACCATTTGCATAGTCGTATATGTATATCACCATTTCATAATTATGGGATTACATCTTTGATTTGTTGGCCTTTTATTTGGACTCCACGTCCGTTTTCTTAGGTTTTCCAGAACAATATAGTTGATACTAAGTTTTAATTATATTTTACAATCATTCCAATGCATGTGTGAACAAATAGCATTTTTTCAGGCGCATATTGTATGTTTAGAATAACGATATTATTTTTTGTTTTATTTTCTGAGAATACCGTAGTAGCGTTAGTTGTTCGAAGAAAGAGGTCATAAATTTTACACATACAATGGCAGATGACAGAAAGATAATTAAGTTTTAACCAAATGTGTATGTTTTATTATTACATCACACCAGTACGATTTATTGCCACAGGGTTGAACATTTATAAATTGTGTGTTCGTATTGGGTCAATACGTTACAGTTTTTTTACCGCAAGCGCAAAACACGCTAAATACACGCAAGTGAATGCAAAAAAGTTAATGATGCGGTAAGTCATAAATGCAGTTAATTGAATACACACATCTTGCAAGTAAACATGCGTCACTGATTGTCTTAATTTGACGTGATTAGCCGAATGGTGATGAATTTATTACGGAAAGTGTGAAGTAACGTCTATTTAATACATCTACTGCGTATTGAAGTGCAGACTTTGTACATCCCGTGATTTATTATCAACCTATTGTTCAAAACAAAATGATCATGTTTTGGCGGCATCCTTAAAACATTTTCTTAATCGCACATTCGGCATGCACACACCCTCATTCGGATTCTTTTCCCGGTCTGCATCCTAACTTAGCTTTATTAAATTCTTTTCACTGGGAACAAGTAACTGCATAACATATGGGGGAACTTTGGTAGGTCGCTGTCTTGGTTCGAACTTGCTACGTGACTTTCACCAGGCGGATGCTTTAGCCATAAGACCATTGCACCCGGTCATTCAACTGCTGATTCATGTTGGTTCATCTTTCATAGTTAGTTATCAACACGTACATATATTATTACCCAGTCATGATGGTGTTTCTTGAGTACCGACACTATAAATCACTTACATGCTACTAATAAACTAATAAAGTGATAAAAGCACCACCTTCTGAACCGAGGTGTTTATCATTTTAAGCAGTTATTGTCATAAAAAACATTGTAGAAAAAGTCAAATGTTGGCCAAACCCGGTGTATACATGTAATAGGGCATGTCTATGTTGTTTCTGTACCTTTATATGTCATGATACAACATATTTAATACGCAATTGCTTTAACGACGTAAGTGACGTTAATGTGAGACCGAGTTGTGTTAGTTTTGCTTTCATCGCCCTGGAAAAGTAAGGTTTACAGTATGTATAAATAAAACTAACGATTTCAAAATACGTTCCGAATTAATGGTGCTGTTACATCCTTATGTTGACAGTTGCCATGATTGTTATGTACGGTTAATTAACACACGGTATGAAAGACATAAATCAAAACAAGCCATCTTGGAAAATAACTTACATCAATTTATTTACAACAACTGCTATATTTTTATTTTTGTTTGCCTACGTCACAGGTATGCTATCATTATATGTATCTGGATCGCAGCCTACGTATGTTTGTGGTCACCCGAATCATCAATTTGACAAAGTTGGTGACCTCGTTTGTTTTTGGCAGAAAGGGTGTATATATAAAGGCACCCAACAGTTGGGCAATCAATTTAAACCCTTGTCTGAAACAGAATAAGCTGCAAGCTTGCATATATAAAATAATATTAGAATATAACTTGAAAAGTGAAAAATATACTTTCGCATTTGTTGTGTTAAATCAACGATCTAATCATACGTTAAACTTTGTTATTTGTCGATGGACTATATTGCTATTAATTTGTGTTGATTTGTTCTGAATTGAACAAAGTAAATTGTTCAGGGATTTTCTGTTGGTTTTCTGTGTGAAAACTACTTGGTAATATGGGCATCACTGTGAAAAACGACGGAGCGTAAGTGCAGTGGTTACTTTATTTAGTTAAATATTGTTGCATATTCTATTGCAAGATAAGTAGTTGAACTAGGTCGTAAATTAGTCGTAAATTAATTAAGATTCAATTGCATCGCGGATAATAAATTAGGCCCGTGCTTGCTTGAAAAACCGTTGCAAATATCATTAGCGCGAATTTTGCGCGCATATTTTAATTATGCGAATGCTACATGTAATAATATTTCAAGTTTCGCTGATTTTATGAAATGAAAAATCTAAAAAATCGTTCTCTATCTTGAACAATTGTTATTTAGTATTATATTGTTTGAATTAAAACATTATTAAGAAAAGCAGAAAAAACACAAATCAATTAAGCGCGTCAATCTCATTGCAAAGTGGCTGAATGCGGTCGCTGCAAAAACATTACGGTCGATACGCTGCATTTATAGTTGCATTTACAGTTGCTGTAGTCACAAAGTTACAAAGGTCCTTCAATTAAAAGCGTTATAAGTGTATGATTCAAATTGACATTGTATTTAAATTAATTTTACATTTCATTATACAAGAATAAACATGTCGGTGATAGCGTTTGACTTGATACTAACGTAGTGGACACAGTGTTTCATCAGTCTATCAGCGTCTTTTTGCAACCATGGCGGACATGCCTTCCATAAAATGCATAAAACGCGAAACTTGCTTTAATGTTGATTTGACTACATTTATATAAGTACATCGTTGACGATCTGGTTTATTTTGCATGTGTTGCTGCAGTAATCATGTATATATTTATGTTGTTTATTTACAGGCACGAGAAGAACGAGTCACGTGCTAACATGAATCAGAATACACAGTTCCACGTGGTTCTAGATATAGATGGAACTACCCCACCTATCACTGTGGTGTCTGGATCGGAGAATGAATACTATGATGCTTTGAAAAACAGGTATGTGTATTTTTGTGTTAAAGTTGTATTATCTCAAACGTGAAAAGGGCTGAATGCAGGCGTCATAATTTCTCCTTCCCTGTTTGCAGAGTTAAGCCACTTTGTTTATTTGCAAACTCATATTTGGTTTTAAGCGTTATTTCATTACCTTTAAATACATTGACAAAGTTGGCATACTTAGAAATTTGAAAAATAAGAAGAGACGTTTTGTGTACAAACCACAACTTTGTCTATTCTATTATTTCACAGGAACCAGTCAAAAAAATACTTGCATCAACGTACTGATAGCATTTGTAACATATCCATTCACTGCTACTGTCATCTTTAGGGCTACCGGTATAGCTTTTTGAGTAGGTGACGTAACTCATGTTGATGTTTGGTTAATCATATCGGTGGTTATGCTTTGAATGTCTTTGTAGCAAAGGCTCGCAAAGTGTTTAATAGAACTGAAAATGTTGGTATGAATATCTTATAGTCTATTGCATGTCGTAAAGTAATATTTGAATGTTACTTGCTATAGGTGTAAGAAGACGGGTGACTTCAGGAAGGATTACAAGCGTTCTGCAGAACCTGCTCTCAGTCTGCCCGAAGCTTGCAAGAAACAAATCAAGTCCACCTGTCCATGTGATAAAACGGCACAGAAAAAATTCTGGTCCAAACGTTTTCCTGTTTGGCGTATTATGAGGAAATACAAATGGCGGGAAGATTTGCCTAATGACTTCATATCCGGTCTGACAGTCGGGATCATGCAGTTACCTCAAGGTTCGTGTCGTCTGACTTTGCTGCTGTATACATTTCACCAAATACCTAAAAAAGAGTTTAGGTCTTTGATTTAAAAAAAACTCAAAATTTCTGGCAAATGACTGGACAATTGAAATTTAAGAAAAACTGTAAACTGATTCATTTTACATTTATTATGAATAAGTTTATACGACCTTGTCAAAAGTTGATCATGTGTAAGCGGTATTGCACAAATGCGTCAGTCCGTCTGAAAGCTTCATTCGGAGCATGTCATTAAATAATTGGTATGGAGCATGAAAGATAAGTGTACCCTTAAATAGAAAAGTCAAGATCGAGTGCTTTAACCATAACTCTGCCTCTTCTGACTACACAGAGTTATTGCCCATTGTTGAACGCATTTTGAGAAATACATTTGAGATGGTTCAAGAGATTGGTGTCTGATTTTGTCTTTGCTTATTGATCCGTCTAGTATTTTTGTTTGCTATGTTTGCGTGATATGAATGTATTAAATCACTCCTGAGCAATATTAACACATGCCGGGGAACACCAGACGTATTAATAGCGGTGATATAATCGAAGAATATTCAAATTCATGGAAATAATTTTCATAAATCTTTAATAAGTCAAGTTTCTATTGTAGAATCTTTATTAAGATTTTCGATAAATAAGGAATTATATTTTATTTGCTCTATTTTCAGGCATGGCGTATGCTTTATTAGCAGAGTTACCTCCCGTGGTAGGACTATACATGGCTTTCTTTCCTGTTCTCATATATTTCCTGCTCGGATCTTCCAAACATATTTCTATGGGTAAGTCTTCAGCTGATATTAAACCTTTATTTCATAGATTCTAAACTGCTTTTCATAAGAGTTAAATTTGAATATGTAACATCTCTAGGTAATGTGCAGCATTTTGAGACAAATATTGGGAATGGTTTCCTTTATTGTCAAAGGCTTTTCACATGCCGATTTTACCAAACAAAAACTGTACAGAGTTTCTGATTGTTGTGTTTTTCGCCGAATTCGTCTACATTTTTTCCTTTTCTGAAATTCCTCAGCATGTTTTCCTTTGAGAATTACATGTATTACTATTTGCTTAACTTGTTATTCCAGGTACTGTGGCTTTATGTAGTTTACTGACTGGTTCTGTGATTTCGAGATTCTACAACCCCGATCTGGCAGCAAAGTTGCTAGGTAACGACGTGTCAACTAACCTGGGAACCAATATGACGGACACGTTAATACAGAACGTTACATCGGCACCGGTGATAGACTCCGGTGATCCGATAGAAGTGGATTTACCGAACCATGTCAAGATCGCCATCGCATCATCTGTCTGTCTACTTGTTGGTCTCGTACAGGTAATTATAAACGTTGATTGTTGTGGTATGGTCGGCATTGTTATATGCTTTGATTGTTATATATTTGGCAATGGAAACAAATCACATGGTCATATTTCCTGAACAATGTTAATAAACGTTAAACGGCTACTTGGATTAAGAGTATAGTTTTGGATCAATTCCAAACTGGCAACTGTGAGCCTTAGTATTTGACACTGTTTATAGTAGGTGATGTTTTTTATATATCGTGCCCTTTTAAAAAAAAACGTTAAGCTTGTATTTAATTATATTGAGTGTCTAGAACAGGTGGTTGCTTAATTGAGATGTAAATAAAAAAACAAATACAATAGACCTGAATATAATTATATTTGTATTTTCTTGTTTCTTTCAGCTTCTCATGGGAGTGTTCCGTATGGGTTTCATCACAACATATATGTCAGACCCTATGATTGGAGGGTTCACAACAGGGGCCGCTGTACATGTGGGCACCAGTCAAGTCAAATATATATTTGGTCTGCACATTCCACGTTCTGATGGCGTCTTCCAAATAATCAAGGTAGGATTTTGAACTGATTGTTTATGTAACGTGTTAAATACATTGTAACCTGTATAGAGTGAACCTAACTTAGGCAACAGCCTATCCAGATTAAACATCTCAAAAAAGCTCTCGGTACCATCTACTATCACAGTTTAAAAGGATTTACAGAGAACGACATGTGTGGCACAATGTCCATTAAGAGTTGGTGGCCGTGGATTTGGGGCTATTAATAACGACTTTATTTAAAGTGGCAACATAGTTGGGCAAGCCCAGTCTCCCCTGTGAGCCATTTATAAGTGACAAAGCTATATTGTACGTTAAGAAATATCTAGGTTATGAAAGAGTATGTACTTCAAACAGTAGACTCCATAATTATACATTAATTTTAGAGCAATGCCCCACCCCCATGTGACCTATATTAGATGGGTTCCTAGAATCACATATACCACTTAATGGTATCTATCTGTATCCGGCACTGTTGACCTTTTATACTTGTATTAATTGGGATAGACTTTAACAATGCCACCATCATTAATTAACTCTAATTACGAATACGGATACAAAAATATGTTTTGTTTTAATTAAGTTATAAACTAGGTTGTTTATTATATATATACATGTATATTATCTAGGTTAATGTTGTTTCCTTTTCATTTCAGACATATGCGTTAATCATCAAACATATTACTGAGACCAATTACCCAACACTTATCATGTCAGCCATCTGTATTGTCATCATTTACATTGTTAAAGTACAAATAAATCAACGATTTAAGGCCAAGATGAGGTTCCCAGTACCTGTCGAACTGTTTGTGGTAAGTCTACTTTTTACACAACCCTTCATAACTGTTCATTACACAACCCTTATTATTCTAATTTACATTACACTACATGGTGTTAAGAATTTGAGGAATAAAAGGTACAGAATTGTTATTTTTTCTCATTATGGGACCCTCTTATATAAAAAAGTTTACGAATTATTACAAACTACATGTAGTTATAAAATGGCCTCAAACAATATTTTATGTTTCTGACACTATCAGTTCGTTAATACACACCAAATTTGCTCAGAGGGGCTTATTACTTATTATATGACCATCAAACAGTATTTAATAATTATACAGCCCTCAGTATTTACAGTTTCTGAGGTGCTTTAATGTCCGCCTGCCTCTCCAACACATGTTCTAACTATTAATTCCTTACCATGTTTGCCACTCCCACAAAAATAATAAGTTTATAAGGTGGTTGATTACTTATTATACATCCCCCAATGTTTGCTATTTCAGGTTGTTGCTGGAACATTATTATCCCATTTCCTAAAGTTTTCTGAGAATTATGATATGAAGATAGTTGGTGAAATCCCAGCTGGGTATGTATGACCTTTTAATATGATCTTAATCAGTGTTGTTCTCGTTGTCGTGATGAAACAAGCTTGGTCATGCTGTATGTACATGTATGGTAACAGTAATTAGAAATACATCCGTCATTCGGCCATTTTCAAAACATACTACTGACAATGACAATATTTTATTTGACATAATGGCCACCGGTAAAAAGAGAGATATACACGAAACATTATATATTTTATGTTGCTGTTAATCTTTCTTAAAATGCTCCAATATTATAGATACATGTCAATGACGTTTAAGGTGGTTTGATGTACCATCTGTGACCAATGTCCAATTATTGCTGTTCACATAGATGGTCTGAACAGATAGGTTGGACTGTTCTATTTTTGTAGTTCTGGTTATAATTTATGACTTTCTATCTACAGATTACCGGTGCCTACCATTCCAAGTCTGCCTTCAACCAGTGTATATACTGCTGATGTGTTCATCATTGCTATTGTTGCTTTTTCACAATGTGTCGGCCTAGCTGCTCTTATGGCCAAGAAACATGGATACAGTTTTGATGCTAACCAGGTAACTTAGAAACCAATTATCACTGTTAGTTCTTTTCCTCATCAACAGTTTGAAACTTGAAACGGAATTAGTATGGTTGCATTATAGGGGTCAGCTATAGGTATTAATGTTTAGTTTATCATACGTGTTTTCCAAAGGATTGTTAGCCGAATGCTTATCCGTTGATGAACACTTATAAGAACAAATGCTTCATTTACCATTTTTTGCCTCTATCTTATTATAGGTTTAACTTTTTAAAGCAGAATCAAACGTTTATAGCTGAATTATTTTAATTACATTTTGAGCAATGTCATTGATATTAGTTCTAATTACCAATGTATTTATTTAACTATTTTCCTTTCAGGAACTGATTGCCTATGGTGCGGGTAACATATTCGGTTCATTATTCTCATGTTACCCATATGCTGCCTCTGTGTCTCGAAGTTCCGTCCAGGAATCAGCTGGTGGACGTACACAGCTTGCTAGTGTGGTATCAGCTTCTCTTGTGCTGATTGTGATTGTTTCTATTGGCCCATTGTTTGAATCTCTACCTAACGTGAGTATTACTATTGCCCTACATATTCTAATGAAGCCCCAATCACTAGTCTTTACATCGCACCTAATAATCAAAGCGCTGATAGCGCTACGAAAATAGAGTTTTATGGCTTCCAATATGTGGATTAAATGGAATCTACAATATACGGCATACCCTTTACATTTTGTACACAAAGTATTTCAACCATAAAGGACATAGTATAGAGTAGGAATTCCTTGCTTAGCAACCCTGTTTAAAAAAATTAGCTGTTCAACGGTGTAAAGTGATTACCAATGTCAATAAACTATATCAGCTCCTCTGAATGGTGGTCGTACTTGTTTCATTTTTGGAACACATTTAAACCTGTCCTTATTATATCAAAGATAATATAATTATATGTTTGGTACATATTGGTACTTAATGAACATAAATGTACATACTTATCAGATGTAAAATATGAACAGTAATTTGAATACCAATCGTATTTCATATCTTTCTGTATTTTCAGTGTGTTCTTGCCTCAATCATCATTGTTGCCTTAAGAAGTTTGTTCCTACAACTCTTAGATCTTCCAAAAATATACAGGACATCAGTCTATGACTTTGTAAGTATACCTTTTTCTTTGGCATTTTAACATATATCATATCAGGACTGTATTCAATAATTTTGGCTCAGTGATAGGTTACTTAATTTTATTGAATATTAAAATTCATAACCATCACTTTAACTCAATTTCTGAAGAACAAAATATTTTTATACTATAGATCTACATGTATTGCTTATATCAGAAATTGAGGAAAACATTTTTAAGAAACGACAATGAGACCAGACTTCAAGCGGTCCCTGGCCAAACATATTTTACTGCTGTTTTAATGTAAAACACGGTCATGTTTGTATTGTCTATGATTATTATTTTTGTTACAGTTGATCTGGGTGGTGACGTTTGTCTCCGTGGTGGTACTACATGTAGATTATGGTATACTCCTCGGCATGCTCTTTTCCTTCTTCACCGTCGTCATACGTTCACAAAGGTACGTCCATCTTCTCTCTCTTTACAAAGTTTAAGCTTGAATAAATAGCCGATCTCTATAGCTATGTTAAATCTGTTTTATGGCGATGTTGAATAATTTAAAAGGTATATTGGTACTGATTCTTAGCAAACTTTGAAATATTATTTCTTAACAAATTGAGATTTGAGAAATTGATTTTTTTCCCATTATCTCGTGTTGAGCAACTTTTATGAAGCTTTGCATGAAATCCTATGATGTATTTTATACATGTACTCAGTTGAAAATCATCAATCTTTTTGTCCATTTACTAAATGCATCAATGGAGTAAAATATTGATTTTATTGTACGTTATTCTGTCGTAAAATGTAATTATTCTTTTCTTCTTTTTGTAGGACAAAAGCACACAGTCTTGAGAAAATCAGTGATGTCCATGTTTATGAAGACAGCTCGAAATATAATATGGTAAGTGTTATCGTTGTAATTTCAATAAATATCAATAGAAGTGAGTTAAGTTTCTTTTGTTTAGAGAATAACAAAGACATTTGGTTTCAACTTAGACCAAACAATACGTCACTTCCGTTGTAAACTATACGTCACTTCCGTTGTAAACTATACGCCACTTCCGTTGTAAACTATACGTCACTTCCGTTGTAAACGATACGTCATTTCCGTTGCGAAAAATGGATGCTTCTCAACCTTCCCTTCTTCTCTGAACCTCGGTTATCTTTGACTGGTAACATTATTAATTTACAAGTTGAAACCAACTACTTTGGAGAATATAATAAAATTGAAGTGTACTAACCAGCATTCAACCTTAAAATAAAACTAGTGATGTATTTGAAGAATTTTCCATATTGATTTTTTCAGATAGTCAGTCTTTGATTTCTATATGCATGTTTATTATTTTTCAGACACATGGTGTTTCTGGTGTGAAGATTGTTGGTTATAGTTCACCATTATATTATGCTAACGGAAGTCTGTTTGTGAAAGACGTCTACCACGTGACCGGAGTTATCCCAGAAAAACGTAAGAAGCAGTTGAAAAGACTAAAGAAGGCAGAAGAAAAATCTCCCCATCATTTAATGGACAGTAGAAGTGTAAGTATATTTGTTGTATAGTACGAACAATTAAACTGGTCCTTGGTCTTTATGTACAAATATGAACTAAGGCACTGCCTATCTTGGAGATTCATTTCAAATTCTTGATTCGAATATTGCTTATTTGTGCAATAAATGTATGCGCTTTTAGATTTTAATAAGTGGACCCTCTTTGATACCTGCCATGGCCTAAATTAAGGATAACTCATGTTGATTAGAGATGGCGAAAATGTATACGTACCTCAAGAGTGAATTTGGGTGTTGTATTTATTTTTAAAGGGTAAACACTCAGTATTCAGCAATTATTTGATTAAAACATGGCTAATTAGTTTTACACAAAATAATTATTTACTTTGATTAATGTTTTGTAGAGTATGACGCAACTTGTGAAGGAGACGAATGAATTAGGATCTGTGCAAAGTTTGGACTACAAAGCAGAACCAATTGGTCAACAAAACAAATGGAACAGTACAAGCAAACAGAATAACATCTTGGCCTCAATCAACGATCAAAATGCTTTACATCATATCATCCTTGACCTGTCAAAGGTCACATTTATTGATTCTGTTGGATCCAAGGTTTTGAAAGCGGTAGGTGCACTTGATTTGTTAATTTGCTTCCGATTGGCGTTTCATTCTTTAAAACAGAGTTTAATTGGTTAATCATTTTATTAAAACAGAACTTTTTTGGTTAATGATTCTATAAAACTTGTTTTGATTGGTTAATCATTTTATTAAAACAGAACTTTTTTGGTTAATGATTCTATAAAACTTGCTTTGTTGGTTAATCATTCTTTAAAACTGATTTTGATTGCATATCGTTCTACAAAACCTGGAAACTGATTTGGATTGAGCTCTCTGTTCATTTTTATTGTCATTTAAAGCGTTCCATGGCTCCAAATATAATGTCTTGAGAATGTTAAAGGAATCGAGAATATTTTGTGAAAACGGTAACATGATGTTAATGGTTCTATGTAGAAACATTTCAAATATCTTTATATGGTGTATAATGGAGATACTTGTTTCTACTATTCAGATTGTCGAGGACTACCATGCAGTGAAGATAACTGTGCTGCTAACTTGTGTCAACGGTAAGTCAAACTTCTTCAATATAATCTAGTAGTACTGATATTGTTACCTGAAAACATCTTCATATGGTTTTATCATCAATACTTCATCATGTCTACTTTTATGAAAGTTCTAATTTGATAAGTGAAACAGTTTAACAATGTGTGCCATGCGTTTGGTTAAACACGATTGGTGATGTAATATTCATTTTGATTGGTTGAAAATATTGCTGCGTTCATATTGGTTGAAACAAATTTATTAATGCAACACGCTATTTGATTGGTTCAACTTATGTTACTATTTATAGAGGAAGTATGGAGAGTTCTAGAAGCGACAGAATTCCTGAAGCTGTATGAAGAGAGACTGTACCTGACAGTGGATGATGCCATGAATGATATACGGGTACAATCACAGATGCGGTCAGCATCCGAAATGAAAGTACGTATCTGTACTGATGCATGAAATATTGAATAATTCATATAATCCAGATAAACTTATTCAACGATCTTACTAACATGTCTCTGCGAGGCAACCATTGTTTATGACCACTGAAACCTGAGCTTGACATCTAGATGGTTGTAATGTTTTTACGGGTACACTCATACGATAGAATGTACATGTATCGCTAAAGGACAATTCTACAATTCTTGGTTGCTGCAATGGTACTGCAGTTTGATCACATTTAGTCTGGTGTATGGCGACCACATTGTAAATCATTTGACCTTTTGGGAAATTTAATTTCCGGATGTTTTGACCTTATATGGTTTCAGTGGTCATTTTGTAATAAACTGTTTAATATTGAATACGGTGGAAAGGAATGTATTATTAAAATTGGTGACAAGGGTATTTGCATGACTTTTGATAATAATATGAAATTAAATACTGATGTACATGTATATGTAAAAGTATGTTGCTTTCATATGTCAAAGACACATGGTTTAGGGATATTGCATGCAACTAGCATAATATACAATGAACTCTTTGCACAGATAATTAATATTACCAGCGACGTTCATCAATTAATTTGCATCTGTACTTGGCTTCAGAGCATTGAGCAAAATTAATTAATTATTACTGTCTTATTATTCAAATTCAAGAGAGCATACTGGTTTTGATTTCATAGAAGTTGCACAGTAGCATAAGTTTTAAGATGTTTGTCTAAGTTACCTATGTTTGTCTAAGTTACCTAGTAACGTGAAAATAATTACATAACTCTACAACGTCGTATATCAATTTGACTCTGTTACCATAGACGAAACAGGAATATCACCAACCAAGACGAAGGGTTTTAAGACAAAACAACAATCCAGAGGCTAACGAAGACGAGTCATTATTGTGTCTCGAGTCAGAATTGTGAGTCGTGTGGGCACCGCGTGTTCCTAAAACCTCACCCAACTACTCCTTGCTTTGTTAGCTAGCAATCTTATCTGCGTGTGTGCATTTATAACTTAGTTGTTTAATGCTACTCTTAACTTTACTTTGTACCATTCATTTGAGTTTTAGTTTTATTTAACTTGTGTGAACTTTTGTTTAATGTTGTTAATTTCAGTTTGCACTTTCTTATAGTTTATTTTACATTCATATAACAACAATACTAAACTAATTTATTAATCTTATGTATGGTGGATGGTGTTTAAGATTAAGAAATATGTCACATTGGTTTCGACAACAAATTTCTATAGATAAAGAACTTGATTAAGATATACTATTAATGATCAGTTAATTGTGTTGCTTTCCCCACATTTCTCCTCGTCGCTAGTAACATATACCGCCTCTCTTCCTCCCCTTTATCCCACTTCTGACATCAGTTGTGTGGCCTCCCTCCCGCTTGTCTCGATTTCAATCTTTTTGGGGTTTGCAGTAGAAGTAGTCGTGATGATTCTGTAACTGTAAGGACTATGAACAAAATGGATTAACACAGAAAATGGGCTTGAACATTGATCTAAAATAGGGCTAGCAACAAGCTTTTATGTAATTTTGATAAATGTACATTAACATTAGTTGCCTCGTTGCAGTGTCATCAAGTCTTATCTTAAATATAATGCAACATACTAAAAAATAGTACTTGTATAGGGCAAAACATTACACAAACTGATACTTTTTTGGACTTTACCATCATCAGCAACATTACAAAAGTTTCAATTTGCCAAACTTACTATGGGAGAAAACTCCCCCCCCCACTCTCTCGTATCGCTAGTCTAGTAACATCAGTGCTGTATCTTATCTGACATTTTTTTTATATTAACATTATATCACTTGTACTACTAATTACCTATATATTAATGTTGTTTTATTCTGGCTAGATTCTGCTGTTTCAATTTAATATTATGCAATCATGCTGATGCATGACGGTACATGTAGTTGATTTACTAATTTATTTTTTATTTAATTCCACGAAAACTTTGATTAGTTAAAAGCTTATTGATCAGTAATAATAACTAATTTTGTTGATCTTATCACTTTCAGTTTTTTATAATGCATAACATTTTCTGAAACTCATTTTTCCATGACAATGTTGAAATACTCAAGATAAATATTTTGAGCAACAATATGCCTCGTACGATAACATATAGCATTACATAAGTTTGTATGTTTATGTCTATGTTACATATTCAACTCACAAGCTGAATAGTTCGATTAAATTGTGATATCGTTAACACTTTTGTTTAAATCTTTCTTTCAGTTGAACCATATGTGAGACGTTGCTATGGAAACAGGGTATACGTGTATGGTTGCCAGGGTAATGTGATATGTGGACAACAATGGTGCAGTTGTCATGGTAACGGATACTGAGAAAAATTACAGAAGTCGAACTGAACAAAGACAATCATGTACCTGTATAACAGACATTATTTTTGTCGTTGTTGTCATCATGGATATACTGTTAGATCTGTTGTTATTTATTTTTATGTTTTGACTGTGTTTTGTTTGTTTCATTTTTTATATGCTGTACAGTTTTCGTTTTTACAACATAATATCTATGTATATATATTTATGTTTGTTTTTGGCTACGACATCACATTGATGAAATCGGTTCCAGTCACACTCCTAAAAAACTGTAAAAACTTTTATGAAAACCAGCGAGATAGCGGCATTTACTCCTTGGGTGCCACTCTATCCCGCGAATCGCATGTAAAGCGGCTGTGGCAAGAAATCCTTTCTACAAATAACCTCTAGCAATTAAACATACTGTAACTCTCCACAAATTTTAAATGGTGACAATTTCCTGATTTGAATTTTTTGTTTTGATGTTTTATTCTCATGCTCAGTATGTGTTGCCCTATTCAAGGGTTGCCAGTCCTGACAACAGCTTTAATGTTTTATATTTTATATTTGTGTGGAGAATTCATGCATTGTACATTGATCATAATTGCGTAACTAATACAAACTTATAATGTATTATTTAATTTGTTATATAGTATTATAAATACAATGTTTGGCTATCAACTTATAAATATTATCAAACATGTTGTTATGTTTTTGTCAAAGTTACGCAAAGTAACTGTAGCGGGCTCCTATATACTAAATGTATATTTTCGGGTATTATTATTTAATGCATGACAGATTAATCTGCCAGTGTTTTGTTGATGTATTTTATTGATATTTATGTATTGTTTTATCATGGTATAAACAACTGTACATTATTTGCTATGAAAGGGTCCAAAGAATAAAACTAAAACTAAAAATGGATCTTTATTGTTTGTTCATTGAATATCAATGATATAGATATGTAAATCAAATACAACTCTTCAATTTAGAGGTATTGATTTCTTCACATTGGATGCTATATAAATTCTGAATACACCAACTTTTTTATTTTTAGTATAGTCTTCAAGTTTGAGGTTGCGATTTCAATTTGGGGGTTTCAGTATTTTAATTAGTAAGTCATACGATTTGGCATAGCTGACGTCACATCAAATAGCTGACATCATCATACACTGGCATGATATTTATGACATAGATGACATCAAAATGCATAGGTGAGGTTTCAATACTCCGCGAATATCACGACTGTCGTAAAATACACAGCTAAAGTTACAATATGCTGCACTACAAGTATATAGCTAGTATCACAATATAACATTGCAGTCACAGTACAGAGCGAGTGTTACATGAATTATAACATGAAGCAGTCACTGACAGCCATATCCCCAGCCGAAGGAAAAATTGAGGTAAACGACAAATATTATCACGAAAGCTTCATAAAGATGACCACTACTGTTGAATTGTTGTTGATGATGCAAGATTATATAGTGTACATACATGAAGAATATGCGCTGAGGGACATCATAGCAGTTATTCTGTGAAAGATATGTAAAAAATAGTCGAATAAAAAAATCCTGACAATATGCCCTGGGGGACATCATAGCAGTTATTCAGTGAAAGTTTCGTTAAATTCCCTTAAGAAATGTAGGAGGAGTTGCACACAGAAGAATTTATACGTAAGAAACAACAAAGGGCAATAACTCTGTCAAAAATGGACGAATAAAAAATCCTAACAATATGCGCTGGAGGACATCCTAGCAGTAATTCTGTGAAAGTTTTGACAAATTCCCTTTACAAATGTAGGAGGAGTTGCACACAGAAGTTCGGACAGACGGACGGACTGACGGAATGACGCATACCATTACCATATCTCCTTCGCCTTCGGCGGGGGATAATTATAGATTGTGTCATGATACATAACATGTACCACAATACAGCAACAGGTAACAGTATCATTGAAAAAGAAACTTAAAGAATGAAATTGAAAAAAATCCCATTTTTTCAATTGCATTTTTTTCAATTTCATTTTCAACGATACTGTTACCTGTGAACACAGCTTGCGTTTCAATATTATATTCTTCCTCACACAACTGCCAACTGTTCAACATTGGAATCGATCTATTATACATGTATAGTCTCAGACATCGTCAATCTCTGCCTCTATCACATTAGCCGGTAAGTCGGGGTACACACACAAATCGGAGGACTGTTTTCAACGATCTCCAACAAGATACCATACATTTGAGACCAAATTCGTAAGCCTTGTTTTTGGAAACGAGAATGTGGAATTATATTCCACATACGGGAACTCGGACGTGTTCCGTTGCCTATCACCGTTTTATTTGTATACGAAACCATGGATACAGACATGTGACGCTGCCAAATGATCTGTCTGTTGGCTCGTTACATTATGTGTAATTGTTTAGTAACTAACATTTGTATGTAAATATTTTGAGTCAAAGTTTGGCGTCTTTATATAAAAACATCAGTAATCCCAGTAATCTAAATGACGCAATTATATTTAGATTTATATACTGCTTGTATAGTTTACATACATGTCAAGGTTAGAACTATACATGTATACATGTGACGACATGCCATGTATATATTACAACTATGGTAAGGATTGTCCGCATTATTGTGTATCGAAGTAAGGTTACTGTCGGCATGCCATACTGGACATGTAGCTGTTGATATACATGTCCATTGATTGAAATGCATTGGAATTTAAAGCACTCATCTTACAGCCTCAACTTATCCTTGGCCCTTGTGCTTTGGTATGCACCCCGTCAGTGCATTCTTGTCCGTTTTGCATTGTTTTTGTCCATTGGAATTTAAATCAGTTTTTGTACACGTACTTATACAACATTGTATATCGTCATACTTGTTATGCCTATGTGTGCATTTCATTCATTTCCCCTTATTTTGTCTTCGTTCGTTTGTATAGATCCTTACGGATCTATTCTGACAAGCACGTCGGCATTTCTCTTAATATTCTTGTGCATGTGCCTTACGGAGACCAAAAACGAAACGTAATTCTACGGGATTATTTATACATTGCATAGCCCACAGCATAAGTGACTGGCGCGTTGATTGCCCCCGACTAAAAGTATTAGCACAAACATGATTCTGAACAACAAAATATTTGATCCATAATTTAATAATGTCGTTTATTGTCATAATTATTATTATTTGTAGTGAACCAATCCATGCACCTGGTACCTGCGGATCATGTGCATGGCATCTCCCACTGTCGACGTCAGAGATATCAGACTCCCTGCTACCAATCAAACATACAGTTTCTCCGGTATCTGTTTGATAGAAACATGTAGTAAAAGGCTAACAATAATCCACTCTATTAGTTCCCATTATTTAACCAGGCAAATGCGTTGGATTGACAAAGTGTCAGTAATTCTGATCATTTGTTTTGAAATTGAGAAAGCGTGAATATTTAAGATGATATACTTTGTACTTGGATTTTATTACTTTTAGAAGTTTATTACTTACATGATTAAACAATGGTAGGATCTTTACCATCGCCACTTTAATTACTAGAATGTGAATCAAAGAACGGTGACTCTCGGAGATTACTGGCATGTACATGTATAAACAAACAGTCTTCATTTAACAAATACTATAATCCATTAACACTTATAATCATGTCACCTATCACCAGACTTCTAAAGATAGAGTGATTACATACATATATCTGACCTTAAAACCAAATACCACTTATCATCCTTTAAATATACCCAACCCGCCTCTTTCAAAGGATAGGACAACTTGTACGACCTTAGGAGTATACATGTTAGTCTAAGTAGTACAGTACTCGGCTATGTCAATATTTAGACGTATGACATGTAACTGATTTACGCGTGTAATTTATGCCAGGACATTGACTTTGATGTTTCACAGATGTGTTTTAAAATTAGATTAGCTGACACGCTTTATTTTGAATAAAATATACATGTGTTGGAACAATCCTGAATGTTCTTGTTGTCTTAGATTTGTCACAGGATAGGTTCGATTTATCTCAACCATCGCTGGTATATAAACTAACAAAGACCTTTAATTTCCAGATTAATACATCAGGGTGTTTAAATAAATTTTTACTGCTCATTAGAAAATTATACACTGGCAGGCATATAATATTACGTTTTACACCAAGGTACGTATACGATTATTTTCTGCTGATTTTTTTTAAATCAAGAAGTTTTAGTTACAGTAATTATAATTTAAACACATCTACTAAGCATAACCTACTTTGTCAATATTTTATTTATTTCAGTTCAGATGTTTGTCCAGTATGACTATTTTCATAGTTATTTTAAAATCGTACATTTGTGTGAATGAATTCGACCAAAAATACTTTTAAACATTTGTAATGGAATGATGTAACTGTTATATGCCTAAACGGACGTAAAATCCCATAGAACAACTACCTATTATTTTCACCAAATATTAAATAAAACGGAATAACTAAACATGATTATTATATGTCAGCAAATTAAACTATTTTCCTAATGATGATATTTTCCATTGTTTATGGAATTCAAGGATACGATGAGTCAGGACATACAGTACCAGTTTGCGATGGACGAGGAGGAGGTTGTTGTTGACGTAGTAGATGACGTCACTATTACAAAACACAGAAATGGTGATGTTCAAAGGGACACCAGGTACTTTTAATAGCGATGTTAGGTTTTGCCCACATTTTTATCAACCCAAAATTGAAAAGTCGATGCCTTCGTTTGGTCGATTGGCAATTCGGTAACGCAATATTCTTTCCTCAAAGCTTTCTTGTTTTTTTGCACATGGTATTTTTCTTTGGCAATCTCCCCTCGTTTTCATGCGCCCTTAGTCTATGGTGGATATGACCTTCAATATCAATACGAAGTTTCCTTGGAGTCCGTTCTATTATGTTTTCGGCCATTTTTGGCAGGGTCTTTTATATAAAAACGAAACATGATATCCGAATTACTCGAGTAAATAGTGATGTAAATCCCATATACAAATATATATGTTTACACGTATAATAGTTGACAAACAAAAATATCTACTTTTTGGTAAAAAACATTGAAACCATTGAATGTTTGTATAATCGAATGGTTTCACGTGTAAATTTCAGAAAAGCGTCACCATCCCATTAATGAGATGTAGTTATGTCAGATTTTTAATGTAATAATGTCAACCAGCGCAAAATTAATTCATTCTATGTTGTATCCTAGATAGATTCCACAATCGCACACCATGTACTCTCAGTAGCTCAGTGTTTAGAGCGCTTGTCGTCTGATCCGTCGATCTTGGTTCAAATCTGGGTTGAGGAACACATATGCCTGCCATGTTTCAGTAGAAAGCTGTTTGACAAATAAAGGATTTGGTCGACAATCACACCCTACAATACTTAAATTTTTCAATTATGATTATAACACTGGCTGTTCTTCCCTGTCATAACGAGTTTTTAAAGTTTACAAACATTCAGTAATGTTTCGTGGATTGGTAAAATTAGGTTACCATAATTGCGCAGTGATCTTGAGGTAGTGGCATTTTTATATGAAATGTGTATGTAACTCAATGTAATTGCTTTGTTGGTGAATTTAACTTTAAGGGCTGCTATTTTTAAAACAGAGTTCGCGTAGCAAACGCTGTTATTTTAACGAAATCTGAATGTTGTCCCATTATTCGTTTAAAAAGACAAAAGTTGTCATTCCGGGAATGACCACGGGCTTCATCGCCTTGAAGTAGAAACAGAAGTATCCGGTAAACGCAACACCGCTTTGATTTGCTTTTATTTGTTATAACCCATATTTCAGGTATAGTAAGACAGCCGAGTTCAGAAAGGAATACCGACGCCCGGAGGATCCTTCTTTGAGTACTCCAGACGCTTTAAAACGAGCAGTAACAAGCGCCTGCCCATGTGACGCACGATCACAGAAGAAATATTGGGCCAAACGATTTCCGGTTTGGAGGATAATGAAAAATTACAAATGGCGGAAAGATACTCCCAATGACGTCGTTTCCGGTCTGACAGTTGGAATAATGCAACTTCCACAAGGCAAATGCGTTTTAAAAAAACATTTTGAACAAAAATCAGCCGGAAGTATCTGTAACTTTAATTAAATGTTGTGACTTTGATTACACAATAAAGTGTATACCATGTATAATGTCATATTGCTGGTGAATAAATCAGTAGGTGACCATTGAAAGTATTTAATAGAAGTAGTGCCACCAGGTTTCAAAATCGACATATATATATATACAACATACGTTTCTATTGTTTCATCTCCAAATGTTTGATAGAATCTAGTTGCTGATATTTTTTTCATTTAAATTCAAAGAGTATGTTGTATTTCTACATGAACTAGTTTAAACAGTTGTTCTATCATTTTTATTTCAGGAATGGCGTATGCATTGTTGGCAGAAATGCCTCCTGTTGTTGGGTTATACATGGCCTTCTTTCCTGTTCTCATTTATTTCCTCCTTGGAACTTCTAGACATATCTCCATGGGTGAGTAAGTCCGTGCTAACTACAAACTACATACACCTCTTCTACTTTCAATTCTTCAGTACCATCGTATAACTTATTCTTTCACAGCCGTTACATACATAGAAGGGGGCAATGGGCAATAAAGAATCAATTGTTATTATTGTTTTCAAACATTGAATCGCCAGTAGACTTCAAATCTTCTGTTTCAACTTTGATATTATCACCACTCTTTTGGCACTGTAATGCTTTAACATTTATAATTTTAAAACGGATGATAGCTTCAGTTCTTTGATATTTATTTGAGATCAAAGAACTGAAAGTATTACAAAGCATGCCGATACGTGTCGAACTAGACCACCACCTATCATTGGTCTGAAGAAGGGAAGAGCTCCCCACAGTAGTCAGTAGTCGCATAAAGCAGTAGGAAATAGTCGGCTTAAACGTGTTCGAGCCCTTGGTAGAGCCCAAACCAGTATTTTTTTATTTAAACTCTTAATTGTGCCTTTTTCGCCATTTTTTTTCATCTCCTAAGTAGGCTTTTTAAATAGATATAAGAGATATAAGAACTCATAAAAAGTTATGATCACAGATCCAGGACGCATATGAAATTTTCTGCGTCATTACCAATCTTAGAGTTAGTAAGTATAATTCGTTGCTATCTTCATTTACAGGTACCGTTGCTTTATGTAGTTTGTTGACGTTCTGTGATCTCCAGGTTCTATCACCCAGCTCTTGCAGCTACTGTGTTAGGGAACAATATCACTGATCACATGTTAGATAATGTGACGTCAGACGGCATTGATCCAATAGAAGTAGAGCTACCGAATGACGTCAAAATAGTGATTGCATCATCAGTCTGTCTTCTGGTTGGAATTGTACAGGTAAAACGACAGAATCTGTAGTCTACATGCAGGATTATTTCATTCGGTGAAGCTGTTATAAATGACAACACTTTAGGTCAATCTAAAACTGAAAACTTAAGCTGATAATGGTAATCCAATCGTTTCAGTGGAGTTAGTCATTTCAAATTACGATATTTCAGACAGGCATACTTACAGCGCTGTGTAGGCTAAACATTCTTAATTCAAATTTAATTTACATTCACACTAAGATACCAGCATTGATACAATAAATTGCATTTACAAATCGTCATTATTTTTGGAATCGTCACACCTTGTCCTCTGGTACTCGTCATTGACCAATGCCTTGGTTTTTCAAAATAAACTTAAAATATTATTTCTTAATAATCCAGATCTGCACTGTTTCAGCTGATCATGGGATTTCTTCGAATGGGTTTCATTACAACGTATATGTCAGACCCTATGATCGGAGGGTTCACAACAGGTGCCGCTGTACATGTAGGCACCAGTCAAGTCAAATATATATTTGGTCTGCACATTCCACGTTCTGATGGTGTCTTCCAAATCATCAAGGTAAACAATAATTTATATTTGCGGTGAGCATAAAATACAAGCTACATGATTATGTACTTCTAACACAAAGAAGGAATCTGGTATTCTCACATTGTGCTATAGTTTCGATTAGAAAAGTATAATTTTAACATTATTCTATTTTTTTTTTATTTAAAACAGTATATGTTGTGAAGTCACCTTTTAGAATATGATAACTTTATACTAATTTGACCGAAAGTAGTTCATCATATGAATATATGTATGCTAAGGAAAACCCATATATTTTAAAGCATGCCTTGTCGTTAAATTCTTGTTTGTATTTCCAGACGTATATCCTTATATTTCACCATATTGGACAAACAAACGTACCAACATTGATCATGTCTATAATATGTATGATTATCATATACCTCATCAAAGTACAAGTCAATCAAAGATTCAAAAGCAAGATGCGATTTCCGGTTCCGGTAGAACTATTTGTCGTAAGTAATGGTATTAGTTTTATCTATAAATAAGTATTCAAACTAATGGTTGATATCAAAGCAAACGATGAATAGGTCATCAATGTACGCAACACATTATAATCTAGTCATATTCACAGCACAACGAATATGTAGGCTGATGTGTGATACCGTAACTCGAATGCTCAGTATACTTAGGAAACAAACCTACCAATCATTGTATCTCCAGTTTGCCTCCTAGTGTACCAGTTTGTTGGTTCTGCGATTTAAAACTAATAAATTTGTACACGTTAATTCAATAGCGCGATCTACTGATATTTTCAGTTCTTTGATTCAAACTGGTGTTGTGCTTGAATCTAAGCGCTGAAAGTATTTTCTAGAAATAATGACATTATTGTATTTTAAAAGTCTTTATTAATACGTTCGTGCTGATGAATTTCTGTAAATTGCAATGTAGTTATTGCCGCTAAAAAGTATCCGTTAAAATCTTCATCCAAGAACAACTTATCACGTCAACTACATATCACGGATATGTGCCTTTAAAACAATATACATGTTTATTATATTTTAGGTCGTAGCAGGAACCATGTTGTCACATTTTCTCAAATTTTCCGAGACCTATAACATGAAAATTGTAGGAGAAATTCCTGCTGGGTAAGTTCTGATAGTTATTATAATTATGGTTAACGGATTTTAAAACGCGACACTTGGGTATGTTGATATATTTTAGTCAAGCGAATTCCTATATCAAATATCTGGGTATGTCCGTACAGGTAAATTCAATGTCGTCATTTTGATACCAAATGTATTAAAATCCAACAGGTATTAAATAAATCATAGCATGAATAAGACATTTGTCCAGAAAACGAAAGTAACATCTTTATCGGCGTATTGAGTGCACTGCTGAATAACAAAGCCGAGTGTTTAGGCTACGTGAGGACAGTCTTAACTTTATACAAACATTCTGAATTAAACGGAATAAATGACATATCCAATTATTTGAAATGTGTCTATATCGTAGCAGGAAGCAAACCATGTTCCCAGAAATAGAAATGAACGTATGACTATGTTGCAATTGGTTATTAAGGAAGCTTTAAAACACATGGCGTGATTTCATTGATTTTATTTCATAAAATTGAATACATTTGATATCACTGAAATGGTCACTGATTAACACATAAATTATGTAACACTAACATGTCACAACATGATGAGTATTTAATACAATTCACCACAGTGTTAAAATAGGCAGTGTCCTCCACCAGCGTTCCTAACAGCAACACATCGCTGTCTCATAGACCTGCACAATGTTCGAATAAATGTCTGAGGAATCCGTCACCATTCTGTCTGTAGTGCAACTTGGAGATCCTGTAATGTGTTTAGATGACGTAGCCGAATTCCTCGCTTCAGATAGTCCCATAAGTGCATTCGGTCTCATACGTTTTAGACGTTTCCTACTGACATTATAACCGCTACAAAAAGATCGAACTCAATTTAACCATGGGGCTTTCGTCAAACATAAGCCCGCGCAATTTGAATACATCGATGCCGAATGGTCAGAATGCGACTTTTGTTTTCTGGGTCGGCTTATTGATTGTACAATATATTTGTTAATACTCATCTGATTTTTATTATTTTGGTACCAAAATGACGGCAATAAATCGACCATTTACTTGCAATATTCAAATATAGGCATTAACTTGAACCGTCTGCTGTAATACAACATACCCCAGTGTCGCGTTTTTAAATCCGTTTAGTATATTTGGTATAACTCGACCAGATTAAACTGAGACTCCTAGCATAATTCGTTAAAGTTCGAAAAAGTTCTAATGTTAAAAAACATATACTTACAATTATATTTTTTAAATACGGAGATAACGGTACATAGTAAATAAACATACGAATCGAATACAGCCGATTACAGCCGGACGCACTTACGGACTTTGATGAGTGTCAGTTTAATCTGGTCAAGCTATATCATAGAATTTTCAGTGAAAAGCATTGTCACCTCTCCATTGTGGTACTGACCCTCGTCTAACTATTTCTGTTTACTCGTACATGTATCGAGAGTTGAGTATTCAACAAACCGTGTTTATCGTTTGTATCAAATGCATATTCAAATTGTCGTTTTTTAAGAAACTCACTTGCTTAAGATCTTAATGTCAACTTTATTCTTACAACAAAAATTTACGTCACAATGATTGATATGCCTATGACGTCATTGGTTTTGTATTTTAGGTTACCAACACCACAAATACCGAGTTTGCCGTCAACTAGTGTGTATACAACTGAAGCGTTTATCATTGCCATTGTTGCTTTTTCACAATGTGTCAGTTTGGCGGCCCTCATGGCAAAGAAACATGGATACAGTTTTGATGCTAACCAGGTAACTTCACAACCAAATACAATATAACATTCATTTTCTTATTTTAAAGTAAAATGGTTATAAAAAGATATAGTTTTCATGTGTCGTTATTGTGTCTTTTATAAGAACACAATCGTTATCCACCAGTCAGCTTACTGCTGAAATACGGCAGGCATATACATGTATACGAGTGTCTCGGCTTGAACTTGAACCAGTGTCACCAGATTAGACGTCAAACACACTAACCACTAATAATATGATAATATACGAGTGTGAAATTATAATGAACTGACTGTGATGTGTCCCTTTAAAATTTCTGTTATACAAAGGCAATTAAGTTTGCTCTATACTGATAGACTGTTGTCCTTACCGGGTCTTGTGAAGTTCATGCCATATACGGTTGTCAAAGCTACCTTTTTTGAAAAAGAGGTCACACATTCTTTGCATCTTTTTTATAGGAAGTTATGTCACCGATGAGTTCACATCATATCTCACGCATGCACGCTAGAATTCAGTCCGCTTGTCCGTTGGTTAATTATATCAAATTTTATTTGACCTGAATCAATCTGAAACGACTGCACTAAATCGGTCCACATTGATCTTCAACTTTTGATTTTTTTTCACATATTTCATGTAAGACAGCTGTGGAAATACATACGGTACTATAAGGTCTGACCTCGACAGTACACTGCTGCTGAGCATCGAGGGAATGCCTTGTGAAATCGTTGCATTTCTAAGTACATACGTTATTTTCAGCTTTTAAAATATGCATACAATAAACGAATTAGGACATAATTAGTTAATCTATAATAGTCAACTCGATATTTTAAGTGTAGAACAAAATGTAGCTTGGTACGAAATTTGACAATTTTGTAAAGGTACTAAACTGTAGGCGATGGCAAAAATCACAAAAAAATGCAAATGCTCCAATGAGTCAATGTTCAAATTAAATATTCAATCACGCAGCATACTAACAGTTGTCAAATTCTATGGAAACGATTTTAATGTAAAAGAGTATCTAAAAAGAAATGCTTGGGTATAACAGTTGTGCCACTGGAACCTTAGAGTTGTTTTGAACCTAAATGATGCGTCTTGAATGGCGTTAGGGTTGTTTATAACGTCCTATAACGGCGTCCAAAACTAATTCAATTATATTTGATACTGTCCGCTTCATTTAAATTTCACGACAAAACTTGATATATCAGCTGATAGCTATGATTCTTGTCTGACGATCGGTGACACATATTTTGGTGACTTCACTGCAGGTTATGTTAAAAGGTGTACCACAAAATATCGGGTGTGATATATTCTAAGGTTCATTTTGGATCAAAAGGTTGATTTCAATTTTCTTTTCATCCAAATATAATGTTTCATTTTACTTTCTTCCAACCACTATCGGTGATTTAAAAATTTCCAACAATATTATAGTAATTTTAGGGTAAATGTACCTTTAACTCCCACCAGCTATATTTCGGTCATATGGATGTGTGTCGCTTTGTCCTTTAACCGTATCACCAAGTCCTTTACACGTACGTACTTTTACAAGCCGAGTACCAAAACGAGGAAGCTTATTATAACATTACAAACTAATAAGAAAAAACATCTATAATGAACAAAGATATGTTGCTTAAGAATTGATACCATATCGAAAGAATTATGAATTTCTCACCTTTCACTTCCACGTTCATTTTTAGGAGGAGTGTAGGTTAAAAACCAACTATGGGCTCAACTTGTCCTTGGACGATTTCGACCCTTTAATGGTCTATTTGAATAAATATAATGTATACAAATATTTACATAGTTTTAATTAGAATAGGTCTCAGGGCAGACATGTTTACAATCAAGCTTGGTCAAACATGACCGCTAATTACGGGCGCGTAGATAAAAATCCAGTAGACTTATTGTTGGTCAATGTTGCGTCATTTGTAAGCACCAAGGACGCGGGTAGATATTTAATATATCGGTCATACAAGCACACATGCACAAATATGTTTATATGAACATTCCAATGTTTCGGTCAGCATAGTTCAGTTTGTTGACAACTTGATACGATACTATTGCTTGAAAATTTCTTTCAACTAGCAACTTTACATTATCGTGAATAATACCTGAAGCTGAAGATTACGGATTTGTATGACTGGTATTCCACTATATACGTACATGTATCATCAAACATGTCTGTTAAGACCGTCCATTTGGACATCAAACCGAGGCCTTTATTGACAGTTTGTCTCTCTTAACAGGCTAAATAGAGTTAGTTTGATGTATGATACTATTAGAAATATTTGCTTGACAGGTTTTGTTATAGGGAACCGTTTTTTTTGTAAGTTTTGTTATCTTTGACAGTACGAGGGATGGTCAATGTATTCAAGGAATTTTAATCTAGCAATTTCGTAATTTAATTAGATACATTTTAAATGAACAAAACAGTTCTGTGTGTTATCGGTTTGATTTATCTCCTTTCAGGAACTGATAGCCTATGGTGCGGGTAATATATTTGGTTCGTTTTTCTCATGTTATCCATATGCTGCCTCTGTGTCTAGAAGTTCCGTCCAGGAATCAGCTGGTGGTCGTACACAGGTATAAAGCAATAACTACATATTGCAATATTTGTCTCATTGAAAGTGAGAGTTTGATAGTGTATGATTACACAATGTAATTTACCAAAGACATAAACTATAAAATGTAATTTAGATCTTTGAATTTACGAACTACCAATCATTATACATGATTTCCAAATGTTAAGAAACATTAAAACGAAATCGTTTCGCTGCTGGTATTTCTTTGCCACTCCATTCCTTAACAGCCATTAGCCAATATCCTGGAAGGTAGTCCGCTTTGCTCTTAGGACGTGCCATGTCGATAACGAAATAGAAACCGTGCCAGCACTTTAAAATCTCGTGGTAATGGATGCAACTAGTACTGTTCGTGTGTGTATAAAAGTCCAACTCAACTTCATTAAGGAAAATCCTCACATATTTTACCAAAACCATTCTTTTATTTATGTTTTCAGTTAGCGAGTGTTGTTTCTGCTACTATGGTGCTTATTGTTATTGTTTCTATTGGACCATTGTTCGAGTCACTACCCAATGTAAGTATGATAAAGCTACCTCATCAATGTGCTATATATCATTGGTGTACATATAACAACTATATATATCTCTCTAGTATAATCATAACGTCATTATTCTTATAATATAGACAAGAGTGGACAAATAGAAATACAAAGTGTAACTACACTTTGTCATTATTCTTTATTAAATGGCTGGCCTAGAATGAGAAGGAGTTACTTACGACCTTTTAAGACTGATACATAGTTAAAATCAACATCGCAAGGCGCTTCAAATAAGCCTATTTTCTTGAAAATCGGAACTTGTCATGGTGAGTTCAGTCACTCGAGGAATACAATTTATAAACCAAGGGAGACAATTCGTACTGGTTTTCGAGACAATATCATCGATGGTTGTTTGGCTTTTACTTGATTCACATTTAAGAGTGATTTACAACTAGACAACATACTATTTTAATGCGTGAAATATTTATCGCATCTGCAAATAACGAATATATATTTGATCAAATATGTTGTTTACAAAAATATATTTTCAGTGCGTGCTGGCGTCAATCATCATGGTTGCGTTGAGGAGTCTATTTCTGCAGTTTTTAGAGCTACCGAAAATATACAAAATATCGGTGTACGATTTTGTGAGTGGATTTTTTACTTTGTGTTTACATCAATGGTCATGACTTACATAATGTCCCTGGACACGTGGTCCCGATCTCATCCAGTACATTTTTGTTTGTAAATATCAGCTCAAATTTTAGAAAAAGAAAGAGTTGAACCTCATGAATAACTACTGTAAACTAAGACCAATCATTATGTTTTTAGTGTATACATGCACCACTTTTACGGTCACTCAACGATATGGTGACACTTTTAGACCTTGGAATCATTGAGCTGACTTCACTTCTATATCGAGACATACTTTGCAGAAACTAAAACAATATTTCTTCCGATATAATTTTTGCAACAAAAAGATTGTAACGTTACTACGAAACGCCCAATAATTAAAGTTTATACAAGGTTTGCATACTGGGAAGTGTGTTTATTTTTTGTCTTATTGCATGTGTGGTATGTTGCCTACTATCGAGGTGATACTAGTATGTATTCTACTTTCAGTTGATATGGATTGTAACATTTCTGGCTGTGGTTATACTACATGTAGATTATGGTATACTTCTCGGTATGCTCTTCTCCTTCTTCACCGTCGTTATACGTTCACAAAAGTAAGTGGTCACATGTGCCAAAAGCCCGGTCATATTTCTTCTTCTTCTTCTTCTTGTTCTTGTTCTTCTTCCTTTTCTTCTTCATCTTTATCATCATCATCTTCTTCTTCTTTCAAATGATAAACAGGAGTCCTATATGGCAGCGAACTATGTACGCCTGCGTAAAACTAACAAAAACATATGAACAGCATCTTTAACAGCTAAAGATAGATGCCCACTGGATGTCCTCTAGCATGGTCGTTGGGTCATGGTTTACAAATCGTGAAATCGTGAAATCATGTAAGATTCTTAAACTTCTACCAATGAAATATGTGTTGTATTGTATTTTACACAATTATGTTTCAATACGTATTGTAGGACACCTGCTGAAAATCTACGGAAGGTACCGGAGGTGAATTTATATGAGGATAGTTCCAAATATAACAAGGTACTTGTATAAATTGATTACCCCTTTCCAAAAGTATAATTACGTATTGTCTCCCTTGTAAAAAAGAAATTACTCATGTTGCATTCAATAGACATCGTTATTCATTAAATACTATATGTGCATAACGGTGTTATAAGAATGTTGCTAACATACTATTGTGTACAGTTAGCTCCGCTAAAGATACCAGTCAAAAATCTGGTCTTATTATTAGCCAGTTTTGTGTAATTAACCGAGGACCATTCCTGTTCTAAGAGGAAGATTCTGGTTATTTACAACAAACATGTCAACGTAGCATAATTTTAAAAAGAATGTATAAAATACAATGTTCTAGTGTACATGAAGAGGCCGTTTAGTGGAACGTTAGACAAATGTGTTGAAGTATACATCTTGCCTTATTGTTATTTTGTGTTCGACCACAAGTAACCGTAATATTGACGGACAGGTGCAAAACTATGGTAACTGAATCAATTTATAGAGGCATGTACCATAGTTTTGCACTGAGCCCTCGGACTAATTATGTTCTTCATGATTCCAAATCAAGATGATCGTACTTCCATCCAACTTCAGACGAGATCATTGTTCACAATCAAAATAATTAAAAAATTTCCATCCAACTTCAGACACAAGCAGTGGGTGGAGTGAAGGTGGTGGGGTATAACTCTCCTATCTACTATGCTAACGGTTCATTGTTTGTAAAACAAGTCTATAATGTGGCTGGTGTGATACCCGAGAAACGCAAGAGAAGAATGAAACGTCTGAGAAAATCTGACAGTATTGCATCAAGTAGAAAAGACGTAAGCCATGTTTCTATTAATTCATTCAGATTTTCTGAACATTTCTATCGTCTTTAGCTCCCTTGATAAATGGGACAAACTTTAAATCGCAGTGGTTTCCCTTTACTACAAATATTCAATATGTCATTGTTTTATTTATAAAGAAAACTAACAACTAACGTTATCGGATAATCAAAATCCTACTGGCCACGGTAAATAAAATAGGATTTAAATATAATGGAAGATTGTCAGTCCTTATATATACTAAGCAAAACAGCTAACCGAACGCTTATGTTTTTTATGAATATTTATAGAACTAATCATAGGAATTGTCTGAAACTTGGCTTGAAGTGTAATGAAAGCATTAGAAGGCTGGTGGTAAAATTTCGTCAAAATATTTAATTTGCATCATCGTCAAAATATGTATTTAATGACATCACCCATCAAGATAAAATTCACAAAATGTACAATTAGCATATTTTATGAATGAGCAGCGGTTTTTACCGCACAACTTTTTTATCTATTTATATTTTTGCACAAAAGTTAGTGTATTTGTTATTTACGATCTTGGGGTGCGATTTAAGTAGTTTCTTTTTCAAAAATGCGAAACGGAAGTTCACAGAACCATGAAATAACAGAACCAGACATATAAATGAAATTCATGAATAAGCGTTCAATAATACAAGATTTTAGGTTTATTCCATACATATTTTAAAAAGACTAATCGCCAAATCAATAAAACAAATAGTCAAACTCGATATCATGCGCTTTGGTCACAAAAACATGGATTTTTAATTTTTCAAAATTATGATTATAATTTTCAATGGGGAGGTAATTTGGTCGAATATCTTTTGTGTGGATAAATGAGGGTAATTATTGACTTAATTTTGGTTTTATTCTCAGTATTTTAATATTTATTTTTGTTTCCGTTATCAGAATATACACTTAAAACAATCTTTATTACTAAAGCGGGCATTTACAATTTGTCGAACACCTAATGAACGCACTTCAAAAGTGTCCTGTATACTGAATGGAGAGAAAAACACGTTTTTTCAAACACATGCAAAAAAGTCCTCAGGACTAATATTTATTACTTTTTAAAATCAACGAGTTTCACTTATGCATGACAATACAATTTTATGGGAAAATGTAGTGAATGAACTTAAAAAGATGTAAAATTATGCAAGAGTTATTCCACTTGAATATGCTAGTTTTCTTCGCTCCTGTGATTCCCAATATACTGTTTTAGGTAATTTTATGTGCATTGGTATTCACACACACGTACAAGAAAAGGAAATAATGCTTGTGATAATTTAAATATGTGTAAAACTGATCTGTCTGATTGATACCCTCCAGGGAGCGTAATTGCCGCTTTTGCGCGGCCTACCTTTGACAAATGCGCCATGTTTTTTACATAATATTTTGTTTTTCCGACTAACAAACACCCATGCTACACAACATACACACAAAACTCGTGCAATTCGAGAGCAATCGATCACAACCTGCAAAAATGAGATTTGAAGCTTTTTCGTTATGGATGAGTGATTTTGGCATGTATTTTCATGTGGTAAGCTGCATAAGGTGCACAATCTATATTGAAATAACTATGCAAACTTTTAAGTTTGTGAACGTATAGGATACTGAAATATTCAAATTTAAAAAGTGTTCGGTTAGCTGTTTTGCTCAGTATAGTCAAAAACAATTCCTAGTAAAATCTTTATTAGTATTCATCGGCAAATTTTACGTGTACATCAAAATGTTAAAATGCGTCGTTACCCTGCTATTTTAATATCGTAATACGTGTACTGTCGGAAACTCCTCATTCTCGTTAACCAGCCTTTTTGTTAACACGCTGGTTAACGAGAATGAAACTCTTGGACAGTATGGATGTAAAAAGCATCGATTTAATTAGGTCAAAGACAACTAAAATAATTATATTTCCACTTCCTTTTATGAATCCAATTGAACTTTCAGAGCATGGCTCCTCTTGTGAACATGACGACAGAAATGGGGTCCAATATTGACAAGCGACGGAGGTCGTCTGCTGGTCTGAAATTCTGGAATGGATCAGAAACTCAGATGAACATATTGGCGGCTTTATTAGAAGAGAATTCACTGCATCATATAATTATAGATCTCTCTAGAGTGACGTTCATTGATTCTGTAGGATCCAAGGTTTTAAAACAGGTAATGAAATGACGTGGTCATTTGAATGCGAGGGTGGGGCTGGGTGAATTTTGAAATGAATAAATGGTCTTAATACGTACACGTATATATGGAAGTTGTTGTGTATGAATAAACCGTATTGTTGGCCACAGGTAACTGTATCATTGATTTTAAAGACCATTTGAAAACGAAAATAATGTAAAAAAGCGAAATATGAATATTCCAAAAAAATGTTTTCGTTTTTTTTTCGTTTTCAAAGATACGGTTACCTGTGTTGTTGGCTTGGATGTATATAAAATTATAAATTGACATGCTCATTACGTTCAACCAATGCCCTCTCAATATCAGCCGTCCAATGAATATAGGCTAATTGTTGTATTAATGTCATGCCTTCCACTGCCATGTAGTGCCCGATTAGTGCCAGAATATCCAAATAAAATATTGGATTGGGACATGTTCCGAATTTTTACGTACGTAACACATCTTTAAGGATTTTGACAAGTCGTTGCAAAAAGTGTTCTAATTGTGAATTATTTATTATCACATGTCTATTCTTTTTTCAGTTGGTAGAAGATTACGAGGCAGTACATGTAAATGTGTTATACTGTTGTGCGAATGGTAAGCGCATTGTTTCAGTAAAAACGGAACACTGTACATGTTTTGTAAATATAATTTATATACCCGAAGACTTGACATGTGACAAAAAGGTCGCGGGAATATAATACTAACGGGTGATGATTTCTGTTTCTGGTCTTTGTTTTCGCCGGTGCACTTGGCTATTTCGGAAACGCCCAATTAAATATTGATGAACTGGTGGATAACCAAGATGCGGACACGAACGAACCAAATTTATGGTAGTTTCAGAAAGAGCAACAGGTCTAGATTTCTTACCTTAGTACAGTCTCTTCTCTATAATTCGGTTGTCATAGGCCAATCTGGCATCGAAACTTTGAACGACCACACACTGACGAATGTCTAAGCCGAGCGCAACAAGAAACACCACCACCATATTACAGGATAGATCAAATATCAATCACTAGTATTAAAAAAATAGTCAGGTTTACGGGTACTGCTTAATTAATATAAATAAACATTCGTGTCACTCATTTCAGTGTTTTATAATGCCTTTTAGATGAAGTATGGCGAGTTCTGGAAGCTACAGAAATGCTTCCTAAATATACAGATTTATTTTACCTCACTGTTGATGACGCAATAAATGACGTACGCATGGTGTTGAACCCCGGAAGTGACAACGAGGTAAATGAAATTATTACATGTTCATTTTATCATATCTCTTTTAAGCAAGCAGTTTCTTACGGAATACCGTTAGGGCCATCGTGGTTACACATTAAAATCCAGAGGGCGACAATGCGATAGTGCGATAGTACGATGGCGACAATGCGATAATACGATGGCGACAATGCGACAGTACGATGGCGACAATGCGACAACGCGATTGTACGATGTCGACAATGCGATAGTACGATGGCGGCAATGCGACAACGCGATAGTACGATGGCGACAATGCGATAGTCATATCGTACTGTCGCCATCGTACTATCGCATTGTCGCCATCGTACTATCGCGTTATCGTACTGTCGTCATCGTATTATCGCATTGTCGCCATCGTACTATCGCATTGTCGCCATCGTACTATCGCACTGTCGCATTGTCGCCATCGTACTGTCGCATTGTCGCATTGTCGCATCATGGCCCTCTTGTTGAGTAATTGTCCTTTGTTATTTAAAATACTTATTTTTTTGTCCGGAGCATATCTTTAAAAGTATTTGAGATATTGACTTCAAACTTGATACATATATAGATCTCATTGTGTGGAGTTCTAGTTAGCTTGACTATTCAAGGAATAGCGGAGCTCTTCTTACCACGGTGTTGTCGTTGGTTAAAATTTTCGTACCAGTCCAATTTTTAGCACACCTGTTACACTGTGACATTGTGAGCTTTTGAGATTTTGTGGAAACTGTCATCAGACTGTCCATCCATGTGTCCGTCAAAATTTTGCCTCAAATTACAAAATATACTTCTCCTAAACCTCTGGGTCAATTGGTACCAAATTTGGTAGAAATGATCCTTTGGTGGTCCCATTTCAAAGTTGTTCAAAAATGGAATTTCATGAGGAACTCTGGTTTCCATGGCAGCCAAATTTTAAAAAAATATTCTACGATGCAGCAAGGCCCAGAGCTTGAATATTTGGTGTGAAGCATTGTCTAGGGGACAAGTTTGTTAAAATCATGACCACCGGGTAAGATTGGCCCCGCGGCATATATGGTTTTGTATAGGAAAACTCGAAAATTGTTCTCCAGAACCACAAGAGCCAGTGCTTAGATATTTGACATGAAGCATGGTCTAATGGACCTCTACCAATTTTGAAGTTTGATTAAATCATAACCCCAGGGATCAGATAGACCCCTCCTCGGGGCATCTCTGGATTCGGATGGGAAAAACTAAAAATCTTCACCAGGACCACATTTCCTAGACCTTAGATATTTGACATAAATTGTCCTTAAATTCAAGTCCTTCAAGATATCGCCTTGAAACTTTGCATACGTGTTTATGATCACACTCCCCATCAAAAGGCGCGAGTAGATAACTCTGTGAATAATAACTGAAAAGAAGTGGGGGTATATTGTTTTGCAAATGTTGATGGGCCGGTCCGTAGACCTTTTTGTTCTGATCAATAACTAGAGATTGCCTTCACCTAGGGTAGTCAAACTTAACAGATGGTTGCTTGTATTAAGTAGATGAAGCCTAATGTTTTTGGGATCAGTAGATCAAAGGTCAAGGTCCCTGTGACCTTACATTAAAACACAGTTGCAGCTAAATAACTAATGAACAATTTGACCAATGGAAGTGAAACTTCATAGCATTATTGCTTATATTCAGTAGATGATACTTATCAGTCGAAAAGTCAAGGTCACTGTGACCTTATGATAGAAAAGGATTTTGGCTCAATAACTGGAGATTACTTTAACCTAAGGTATTCAAACTTCATAGGATGATTGCTTGTATTAAGTAGATGAAACCTACACTTTGGGGTAAGTAGGCAAAAGGTCAAGGTCACATGACCTTACATTGAGCAAGGTTAGTCAAACTTCACAGGATTATTCCTTGTATTGAGTCGATAAAACCTAGTTTTTGGACTCAGTAGTCGATTGGCGATAGTCGACAATGCGATAGTACAATGGCGACAATGCGACAATGCGATAGTGCGATAATAAGATAGCGACAGTGCGATAACGCGATAGTACGATGGCGACAATGCGATAATACGATGGCGACAACGCGATAGTACGATGGCGACAATGCGACAACGCGATAGTACGATGGCGACAATGCGATAGTACGATGGCGACAATGCGACAATGCGATAATACGATGGCGACAATGCGACAACGCGATAGTACGATGGCGACAATGCGACAGTACGATGGCGATAGTACGATATGACTATCGCATTGTCGCCATCGTACTATCGCGTTGTCGCATTGTCGCCATCGTACTATCGCATTGTCGCCATCGTACTATCGCGTTGTCGCATTGTCGCCATCGTACTATCGCATTGTCGCCATCGTATTATCGCATTGTCGCCATCGTACTATCGCACTATCGCATTGTCGCCCTCTGGATTTTAATGTGTAACCACGATGGCCCTAACGGTATTCCGTAGTTTCTATTGATAGGATTTAGTTAGCCTATTATGGAGAGATTAGACGGGCGATAACTAACTTTGTTTTTGTTTGTAGGGAAATGGCAACATGGAAGGTGGCACCGATAATGAGGTACTGACGTCTATAGAATCTATTTTGTGAGTCTGTATGACATATTAGTGTCTCAGCCATTACTGTGGCTGGACGGGTAGGGTTGGGTGGCTACAGTCGCTGTGTAAATGCGTCTGTTGTTTTCTAGGAACCTGGATAAATTACAAAATAATTTTATAAAAATATTGTGATTTTATAAAATATCCATAAAAATATGAAATATTACAAAACGTATTTAGCGTTCCATCTCCATAACCATGATACTATTATAATAAAGTGTATTATATATAATATATCATAGTGACATAAAACATGATTAATCTGGATAATAATACTCATTAAATGGGTATCAATGTTACCGTTTAATTTATTTGACAATGATATGAAAAGTCATACCACAAAAATATACCATTCATTAAAGGTACATTCTCATTTTTGACATCGTCGTATTCTACGATATTGTCTTCCGAGTTTGAATATACGAGTATTGTTACAGTGCATATTAAGGCAAAAACACATATTTCAGTAGTTCAATTATATTATTTTTCATCATTTTAAGTAAACGGAAGATTCTAACTTGTATTAGTATTTAAAAAAATATTTGTGAGGCATCAGTTTGTGCAATGCACTGACAAATGACGTGTTAGTTTCTTGGTCGCGCGATTAAGATCATCTCCGGTTTCAAACCACATGACCCTCACAGCTACGGGACTCGAATCCATTCACGACTTTTAAACATGTATAATTGATAAGTATGCATCCACGTCCGGTAGGCTACTGGTAAATAACTGTTGGTCCAAACGTATACTTTACCAGCAACAATTTTTGCAGACACAAACAAAAATGCACTTAATTTATTCAGTTTGTTATTTTGAATTTATGGTGATAAATAAAAGTCAGGGTGATTTGATAAAGTGATATTGTCACCACACAAAACGTGTCCGGTCTCGATCATTCTCAAGTTGTCCAAGGTCATGCCTGGGGAATTAAGAAAACTAACGGATACTTCAAATTTAACTTAGATATTGTAAATATGTGACGAAATAATGAATGAGTTAAAGACTTCGTAAGTGTTCATCTGTCCCCTGTGGTAAAGTTTACACGGAATAAGAATTAAATTATGTTATATGGATTGCCGAACGTTTAAAGTTTCCGTTTACAATGAAGTTGATTTTCTTACACGTTTTGGGTTACTGGTGCATTACCCAGTCTACTTATTATTCTGACACTTGTCCGTCTTTATAAAGCAACACCAGCAACAGCAGCAACAGTAGATGCATCATCATCATCAGTATCAGTTACAACAACAACCACAGCAACAGCAACAACAACAGCAGTAGCAGTAACAACAACGACAACAACATCATCATCATCATCATCAGCAGCAGCAGCAACAACAACAACAACAGCAGCAGCAGCAGCAACCACAACAGTACAACATCAACAACAACCACAACAGCAGCAACATCATCATCAACAACAACAACAACAACAAAAACAACAACAACAACAACAACAACAACAATAATAAAAATAACAACAGCAGCAACAATAATAATAACAATAATAATAACAACAGCATTAACAACAGCAGTAGCAGCAGCAACAGCAGCAGAAACAACAACATTTTCTGATATATACACTTTATTTACGTACGTGTTTTTTATGCATTGAAAACCGTTGAGTGTGGTTGAGAAAATTTGATTATACACCTTTAGATAAAATGATAAATACATCCCGTATTGTTTTCAACATATCTCATTTTCTGTGATATATCTCAATTATTGTGACGTATAATACATTATATATCATAATTATACAATAATATCATGATCGACTGTAAAATGATAAATTACGTCATTTCATTATACTATGGTTTTCCTAAAATTGAGATTTTCATATTTTTGAATTTTTATTATAATTTATGTCATATACTAGTACTAGTATCCCACCCAATATATTTTCTACTAGTGGTATTTGGAGTGCAAGCAAATGGTTCAGCATAATATTCATGCCAGCATCTGTCTTCGGCAGTCCAAAATATCCAACAATAGGCCAATTTTATGATAAACAAACTTCTATGTAATATAGGTTTATTTACTGAAGTCTGGGCACCACTGTGCATTTATGTCTACATGTATTTGCCCCATTTGGTGTTTTGTGACCAAAGTGTGCCTTAATATAAAATTACATTCCCATAGATTCTTTTCTTTTTTTTCAAAGCAGATGAAGTACACCCCCTTGGAGAACATGGCATGATTAAATGGGCTAGAAAAAAGAGATCGACTTTCACCGAACATATCCGGAGTGCAGCGATTCAAATCGACCAATATCGGTTCGAATATGGAAACCGGATATATGCCGTTTTTGCAGGCTTCGAACTGAGTTGGCTTCAGAGCCTGTGTTTTCATTCAGTTTTTTCTGCGCATAACTGGCTTGCTTGTACCATGCAAACATTTTAGCCTATTCACCTAAGATAGTTTTGTCTATTAATCATGGTATTGTAAAAGTGCGCTGAGTATAACGTGAAAGGCTAGAAAATGCGGTATACCCCAAATATATGATTTATCCAAATGTGTACGAATTACCAGTGCTATATCATGTACTTACAGTAAAACTTCGTTATTTCGAGGAGTAATCGGGACAGGTAAAATGCTCGAGATAAACAGGGTACTCCAAATATCCAAAGGACATGTATTGATGACACAAACGGGTACTATTTTAAAATTTGCTCGAGATAGACCGTGTGCTCGTGATATCGATGCTCGTCTTAACGAAATTTGCTGTACTTACTTATTCATCTTCGTCCTAGATGGACATACAGCTGTAATGATCTCTCTCTGCGTGGTCATGTCTATGGCTAGTTTCTGAGCCTCTCCCATTGATAGAACCATGTCATTGAGTTATTGTAGAACCGTTCTTCGCCAGGTTGTCTTAAGCCTGCCAGGTTTACTTTTCCCAGTAGGTGTTCATAGTTAAGATCAGGTAAAGATCAGTGCTAGTTTAGTACATAGAATTGACCAAACGTTTACTTAAGAAACCACCTTTTTCAACAGTAGTCAACTCTCGTCAATGTTGCTAATACACGTATCATAATAATCCTGGTCGCACTAAATAGATTTAGACATTATATCATAATTGCATTTAGCATTCGTCACATTTCAAAATTCTATAATCAGTGTAAATGCAGTGAAATTCCGCTAATAAGACCAATTTGGTAATTTTGAAATCATGCAGATTGTTGCCAGTTTAAGGTCCCAAAGTATTAAATTTAGAACAAAACAGGTCCGCTAATTAGACCGATTCGCCATTAAGACCAACTTTTTGTCTGGTCTTATTAGCGGAACTTCACTGCTCTATTATACATGTATGTTGTTGTTTATATTGCCTGATGCTTCATAGATTTATCAGTGTTGTATTAATGTTGTTATGTATATAATCAGCGGATATTGTAAGCCAGTATGATAATGATATAGTTATTTGTAACAGAGATTATTTATTGAGTTAAGTTTAGTGAATAAAATATCCAGAACTTGACAAATGATGGTATACTTCATTTTGTTTTGCAAGGTAGTGTATTGCACGGCCGCTCTTGTCATGAAAATCAGTACACGAACTGCCGCAGCACCTAGTGCCTTAGTAACCTATGGTACAGAAAATAAAAATGAATACTCAAAATCAAAATAAATCTGGCAAATAAATTCTTCTCATTATGTCATTCTTTATATCGGGTGGGGGGGGGGGGGGTCAACGTATCGATTACTAAAGTATAGACAAATTTCTGTGGACATAAATTGTTATAAATAAAACAATCATCACACGTTGTATTACTGACAATTTTTACACCCGACTGTTCCAAGACAAGCGACTGTTTAATATACCGATAAAATATTGTATTCTATTATAAAAACACGAACATACAATGTACACTAAGGTTGCCAACAATACATCGAAGCCTTAGCTGAAGTAGCCTTTTTGAGTTTAAATGGTTAATAAATGAGTTTGACTTAGACTGTCATTCACCCACTGGCACACAGTGCCACACAAAAAGGTCATTCACACAATACTAGTATTAAGTAACTCAGAGTAATTACCTGGCCGTCTAAATATTTCATCAACGTGAAAATTTAAATGAGATGTTAGACCAGAGATCTCAGTAGCTAGCCAATCATCATGGAGAAAAGTGTTGGAAAAATCTCATAAACAACAGCTACTTGTGTTTTATCCTATATATAAGTAGTATAAGTTGATTCAAAGATCTCTGTCACAACTGCGTAAACAAACATTCACCCCGGTCGATTATTACAGATGTGTCAGGATTAAATTCTATCATCAATAATACACTTAAATGATCAAAAATCTAATGGTCCTATAGCGTAGTAGTTATACTTGCTGCAATAAGCTGTTCAGAAATGGAACGTTATGGTGGTTTTGACAGACATATTTGAATCGACAATAACTTATTGTCCGCATAACGGTTACAATGAGATACAAATAAAGGGGCTTTTCACTCATTTCAAATCTCTGTTCAAAACTCTAATGAGTCACATCGCTTAACTAAACCCACGGGTCTAATAATCTATTATAAGATCCCTGTCTAACCACATCCTATTTTGACTCATACAAAATCCCCCAACTTACAGAAAATAAAAATTGAAATGACCAAAGATCATGTGGCATAAAACATTTATATTCGCGGGAGAAAATTTTGAGTCGTTAATCTGTTAATTTTACCAGAAATGTTAGGAAACATTGGAGTTTGTTTTGCATTAACCAAGAACAGAAATAATAATATTTATCATAAATGAATTAATACGAGTGACTTAAAGAGGAAGTTAATTGACTAAATCCACCAGTATTCCTCGTCGTTTAAATGTGTATTTTGTGTGAGACCATTGGACAAACATCAATAAATTACGATATTCGATTCACATTTGATATAATTCATATAGGTAAAAATTGTTTTGAATTAATGCAATTTACAGGTTAAAGAAATTTATGGTTGATTGTTTCTGATTTGATTTTGTGGTCAAGTTCAGAAAAACCACGGATATGCTTCAAATTGAAAGCATGTATGAACGGAAATTCAGTTATAAATAAAAATAAACTATTTAATGTTCGTCGAAACTCAGGATAATTCCCAACGAAATCACATGATTTTACAAAAGGGATGGGGTACATCAAAATCAATGGAGTTCAATATTTGCCATCGAGTGCTCAAGTTAACCATATCAGTTCTGACATTTATACAATTCAGTTAACTAATCTGGAGTTTAACAGCTTGGATATTAATTCTATTGGAAGAATGAATCACTGATTGGCAGACAATAAGTAGTAAGTGATGTTATTTTATTAATTGTTATATCATGGTACTAGGTCAATAGTTCTTAGAAGTTCTTAAATATAGTTCCAAACAAAGGAGTTACATTTTAACTTAAAACTTTGGTATGAAACGGCCAGAAAACCAAACCCTACTTGATGATAACTAAATAACAGAATAATTAATGACTTTTATTAATGTTAGACCGAGGGATGAGCATATAATGTATGCATGCCTTTTGACAGAAACCTATTCCTAGCAGGTTAGTCTTAACCATTGTTCGGTTAGATCAAATTTTAATATATTATATAAGTTGAACCTGCAAGTGGTTTGGTAAAATCGAAATGACCCATACTTTCGTAGAATTTAATACCACGCGCTATTCACAATAATTCCATGACCAAACAACATTATGTTGAGAACTTTTATTGTTTATGGGATGTTTTGAAACTTACAAGTAAATGATTTGTAACCTGGCTTGAACAAGACGAAACATGACAGTTGATGACGTCATGGCTATTTGATACCATTGTTATTGTAAGGTCGAACAAGCAAACAAACGCAGTAACCTAAGAAACCCAGTTAGGAAGTATTCGTAGCTAAAATACAAGCTTTCAAGTTGGGCATTTATCAGTCTCATCTTGGATGTATAGACAGTAATGTGAATTTAGGGAGTCTTGTAAATATTAGGAATAGAAATTTGTGCGAACGGACGGGCGGTTTTACATACGTTTATCATGACAAAAAGGTTCTACAAATTTAATTTGGTCAAAGATAACAAAGTCATTGTATTTGTATAAAAGCTTCAAACAATTATATTATACTCACACTGAACATGTTACGTCAGTTCTTCTCACTAACAAAGGTCTCGCAACTTTTACACTACTTCACTTTTTAGTGAGAGAGTTTTTCGTGGTAGAACTTTTAAATGACACTTGTGTTGATTGGAAAAAGGATAATCTTCAGTAACTTCTCGTTCGTTACCTGAGGATGACCATTCTGAAAATGATTAAATATCAGGTAAGTTCATTGTTCCAATTTGTAAATAAGTTTATTACTTTACATACGAGGGTTGTCCCAGTAAATTGTGTACTTTTCTCATTGCACGAAAAGTATTCATAACATTCCTTTCAAATATTCACTGATGATTATTAAATATATTCTTAGTAGGTCTCTACGAAATTTCATGACAATGTATCAAGAAATAAAATTTCAATTACTTTTATTAATACACATGGTTTGCAAGTGCGGCGCACAGTGACGTCAAAGTTAGAATGGCATAAGGTGGAACGTGTTTCTCCATGTTAAATTATTGTTCATTGTATTAAATATGCTTACGATATCAATAAGCTTTTTTTCTGATACACAATTGTGAACTCATTTCAGTCCTATGCACCATAGAAAATCCTTCTGGTCTAAACATCCAACCCATATGGTGAGAAACACATAGGCGGTGCATATGCCTTCTATTGCCAGAAGAATAAAACCTTTCAATGCACGGCACAGTAGATAAGGTGGATGCAAAAAACCCTGATGTCCAATACAACATTAACTGTTCCACAGCTCTTATCCATGCGTGTTCTAGAGACAATACTATATATCCGTCAGTGCAGTTTAGAGTCCTAAACTTTATTTTGACAACACACCAGTCCAAACTATAACGAACACGTCTATTCTACGGGTGTTTTCTCTCTTGATGTCGCAATGATCGGGCGTTTATATTTTAGCTTGGATATTCAAACATGCGTCTTTCTCGTACACATTATAATTTTCAATTGAAATTTACTGTGATGACACTAAACAGATACATGTTAATGTCGACGTGAAAATTATGCACAATAACTAATGAAAAAGATGAAAATTACAAGTTTATTGAAAATCAAATAAATGAATCACGGCGCGTTAGATGGGTTGCGCCGCATTTGCGTACATGGGGTTGGTTAATCACTAATGATGTGCATAATACGCATATTCGTATACTTTTCATAAAAGTAACCGCAAAAAATCATAATCGTTTGACGCCGAATAAGAAAATTATTTGCAAAGTACACGATTTACTGGGACAACCCTCGTAAACAGTTAAACATATAAAGTTGAAATACATGTATAATTATATAATCACAATTTGGGACCCTTGAAAACAGGTATTTCCATTGAAGACGTCCAAATGTTTAACCTGAGAAAAAATAAAGAACAACCAACCAACGTAAGCACAACGTCAACCAACGTATGTGCAACATATCGAATCAAAAAGGGAGACAAAAACAGTATAAGATGTTTCAAAAGTACTTCAATGCCATAAATCGAGGTATATATAATTACATTAAGGCTTTGTAAACTTCTGTTAACCACCATTCAATTCTTTAAGAAAGCTAAGCATAGTTGATTAAACGTCAAATAACACTAAATGCGCCACAAATCAACTGTAAAAATACCTTTGTACGACATGAACTAATTAGCTTTGCGCAGTGGCGGTACCATAGCCAATGAGGTTTATCCGAGGCGTGGTTATTGCTAGTTGAAAACTATACCCAATACCCCGTGCCGACGCCCTGAAATATGGGCGGCGAGCGCAATTTATGTCCGTCCCTACGGGGACAAAACGAAAATTCGTTGAATGAATATGCTATTTAGAGAAAACAAGAAAATCCTGTCTGAAAATAAACTTCAGTTTGTTACACAGGAATTTTGCTTTTGATGAAAATGCTCCTAATGAAATGCCTTGTAATGCAGATTTTAAATATGTATTACTCTTATAAGGTATTTAGTAGAATGTGAAGATAGTTGAAAAAATATGATTGAAGTTGTCATATATCTCCCATTTAAATTGACATGCCCGCCATGTTAGAATGAAAAAAAACAACAAAGAAACATGTGGGTTTTCTTGGGGGGGGGGGGGCTATATAGCTGTGACTCTACACGTTCATTTATGACAACTTTTGGATAACAATAAGGGTGTAATTAGATACAGGAGAATCCTCGTTATCATAAAAACTTAAAGTGCTTGTTGTTATGTATAATCTTCAAACAATAACATTATACTCACACCGGGTATGTTACGTTTGCTATTCTCACCAACAAATGGCTGGCGACTTTTACACGAATTCTTGCGACTTTATATGACTTCAGCTTTTTTGTGAGAGACATTTTCATGGAAGAACGTTTTAATGACAAAAGTTCTCTTTTGTAAAAAGATAATTTTCAGTAACTTTTCGTACGTAACCTGAGGATGGCCTTTGTGAAAATGATTAAATATCAGGTAAGTTCAATGTTCCAATTTGTAAATAAGTTTATTACTAGTACTTTACCATAAACCGTTAAACGTATAAAGTTAAAGTATACATAACCACAATTTGGGACCCATAAAAACAGTTATTTCCATTGAAGAATAATTATGCAACCTGAGTAACCAACGTATGTGCAACACACTGAATCAAAAAGGGAGACAAAAACAGTATAAGATATATATAACAACAATTTGGGACCCTTGAAAACAGGTATTTTCATTGAATACGTTCAAATGTTTAACCTGAAAAAAAAAAAGAACAACTAACCAACGAAAGCACAACGTCAACCAACGTATGTGCAACATATCGAATGAAAAAGGGAGACAAAAACAGTATAAGATGTTTCAAAAGTACTTCAATGCCATAAATCGAGGTATATATAATTACATTAAGGCTTTATAAACTTCTGCTAACCACCATTCAATGCTTTAAGAAAGTTAAGCCTTGTTGATTAAACGTCAAATAACACTAATTGCGTTACAAATCAACTGTATATAAATACCTACGACCGACAAGAACTAATTAGCTTTGCGCAGTGGCGGTACCATAGCCAATGAGGTTTATCCGAGGCGTGGTTATTGCTAGTTGAAAACTATACCCAATACCCCGTGCCGACGCCCTGAAATATGGGCGGCGAGCGCAATTTATGTTCGTCCTTACGGGGACATAACTAAAACGTCGAAATTACTACATGTTGTTCATGTATAATTGAGATCTGCTTTGCAATTTCCATCCCCTTCAAATTATTGCTTTTTAGGAAAACCATGTTTAGATCAGAGCCCAGAAAAGTCTCAAGGACCAATTTACTATGGATACAGCGTTTGTCTGCAAACCGTTAGGAAATTGGAAACTGTATAATCATTCAAGGCTTCTGTCGACAGCGAGTGCAATGGTTGTGTAAATGCGTACGTTTCGAACGGGTTTCTATTGAGCTAATGGAGACAGGTAAATTATCATAAGTTCGTTACGGTACGGGATATTTGGTAGAACGCCTAACAGTTGGCGAGTGCTTTGATACCCTACATGGGTCAATGGAACGATCGTCTATAATTCTAAATGCATGTACTTAAATGACTTAAATGAATTACTGTGTGTTGAAGCTTCTCATTTAATGAACATAGCATAACACTATCCATACAGGTAAACCCCAGTAAAAGTAGAGAAGCGATGGTTTCCCTCAATGTGAGACGAACTCACTGCTGTTGCGTCGACCCAGACTGCATCGCCTTGCTGTAGTCTGATAACAACAGTATTTCCACCCTGATCGTCTTCAGCAACGTGGACAGTTTCAGCCACAGCGCCTACTATTGCCTGACTATTCACTCGTAGTTCAGTATAGAGTTGACGCATTCCCTCTGTCTGACTCCGTTCTGCCACATGAAACGAGAACAGATACATTCCCGCCTCTGGACACGTGAACACACCGGTGTGACTATTATACGCGGTTCCATCATTCGTTATAATCTGAAACATCAAATAATCGTTATATTAGGGACGCATTAAATGTTTTGAGGCATACAGTAGAAATTGATTATGATTGGTTAAACCAGTAATTTAAATTTAATTCGTTATTACACAGGAACGCCAATGTACGTAAAATATGAGATTTACTGCTGGTACTGTTGTGTGATGAGCAGGTCCCTGGAATATCTATATGTAAATATCTAGACACTGTATCATCGATATTTGTCGTGAGAGTAACTCTTTCTTTGTGAAATGCACCAAGACACATGTACACAACGTACAAGTCAGCCATTAATCGACCATCGAATTATACGTTAAAATAAATGGAAGAGGATGGCATGACCTACACCAAAACATAATTATAAGAAAGAAAAGAGATATACAGTATCCTAGTTTCTCATATTTCCGGTCTTTCTCATATGGCCGGCACACATCAACGCTTCACTAATTTGGAGTAATTTGATAGATTCAAGTGATATTAGTTGATTTCCACCAAAAAAAGACACCAAATTTGGACAAAAAAAACGAAAATTTACGAAAAACAAAAACAATCAGCGGATTTTTAGAAAAGGGAAACAACTCCTCTTCTACTTGCTCTAACTCTTACTTAGACTTGTTTCAACTATTAATCAGAATGGCAACATGTGACCAACCATGTGGAGTTTATAAGAATACCAGTCAATGAAAGATACGAAAAAGACTGGAAAATACGAGAAAGTGCTTGTAAATTCAGATCATAGAGGTCATGTGATATTGTGCTAAAATAGACCATGAAAGTTAGATTTTTTTGTTTTCGTTGATTGCATGTTTTGCAATGATTAAGTCATACTTTCCACTAATTTAAATTATTCAGAATGTTTTTAAAACATTTTTAAAATCAGTTTTATCCTTAGATAACCAGAAACAGGAGACAACAGACTACTACATGTATTCTTACCTGATTAAACTTTATTGTTTGTTTGCTCCCTGGGTCAACATCATGATCCAAGTACGCAGTGAAAGCGATGCCACCTGCGATTTCTGAAAACATATTCAACCGACATTAATTCATAAGCGTGTATGAACAATTACGACATGATTTATAGCATCCATCTTTTCCAATTTAACAATATAATTTAACTATCATATCTTTACTAGTATTTGTTTGCATTAACATTTCGAAGAGTTGGTAAAGTCTTCACTCCGTTGACATCCTGTTTTGTGGAGCAGATTGGTTTACTACAACGGAAATTAACTACATGGTATATTATACGTGTTGTTGGACTGTTGAGACTGTATGCTTACGTCTTTTACGCAGTGAAGATTGCTGAACTGGTACTGGCGTGTCTAAGTCTCTAATATTGTTATCAGATATTTGTCTGTCGATTCCAACACCATCTTCTGTTTTCATAAGGTGTTCATGTGTGTCAGGAGACTTTGGGGTCGCAACCTTCTTGGCTGATTGCATTGAGGCTGTTAGGTTAGCTTGTATGGCTAGTTCTCTTTCTAGGTTCTTTATGAGGACACCTTGCTGAGCAACTGTCTCTCGTAGTGTCGACACCTCTTTTTCTGTATCTCTATAATGGATTATAGAAAACTATAATCATAATCAGTTCCACTAAACTACCTATCATTGGCCCTAATTAACCGTTTACCACAGTCTCTGCATCAACTACCCGTGATACATATCGACGATTCTAGCGTGGTACATGTACAATACAAGTTTACAAGTTTATTCAAAATATGTTCAACATATGCCTCTATAAGATAATATTTGTAAAAACTGATGATGTAAAAACAACTTAATAAATAGCTATATGAATAATATTTTATAGAATAATATACCGTCTACCTTTTCCAATCTTCCAAAGTTACCAACCGTTCCAGTAGATCTTCTAGTGTAATATCTGGTGAAGCTTTAACTTGCACCAGCACACACATTGTCATAAAACACACCGTGAGTATCCACATTGTCGTGGTTTAGTTAGGAATGATAAGAACAAAATGTTCGACATGTACTTATAGATATAATACAAATGATAGACATACCAAGGCCTACATGTATACGAAGATATGTTGTGCACTTAATCACAATATACAATATTAACAATTCCTCAACTAGTTATGAAGGAAGTCGAATATCAATTGAAAGACAATATGTATACAACTTATTGGTGTTGCATTTCTTTTTACAAAAAATGAATAAGTATTTCAAATTATCAGCATCGATGTAAGATGATAAGTCAGATCAGTTGTCTCCCGTGATTACTATAAGTTTCGTAACAATCAGTGGAACAATTTTAAAACATAGGTACACTTAACCGCTTTAAAAACGCAACGTTTTTGAGGGTTGTAATTTCTTGTATATATTATTATTTTTATTTTTGGGGATGATAAATCAATAAATGGGACTATAGTCGTATGCCTGGTATGATTTTTTACGAAGCATATTTCAATTTAACCCATTACTCCATATTGACGTCATTTTGATAATTTTCATGTGACGCCAGAATGGATTCAGTGGGTGTGAAGTTTTGACCGACAAATTGACAGCAAACGATACCCCTACCGAAATGCAATGAAATAAGGCTGGACGTTTGCTGCATACGTTGCCACTCGTTTAGGATAAAGAGCATCCTTGTGCCATTGACGTACTTAAAACTGATATGTGACGTTTTTTCGTGGCAAAGTAGTGTAATTATCTCTTTTGACGATATTACGACTTGCGCAGTGTTTTTCAAGAAGCAGTTTACATATACGATTGTCTGTGTGAGATAAACTGACGATAAAAGCACGTAAACATGGTGGCACCATACGCATGTTTATTTGAAGACACCACTTCCGGTCAACAACATTTTCTGTTATACCTATACATTGAAGTCAATGAAGCGTACGATATAGAAATGTTGCTAAAATAAACATTCCGTAACATTTTAATTAAAGTTTATTGTGGTCCATTTTGAAAATATTCCTTATTGACAGCCCATGTTACAACTGTGGAGATCACTACATCTGATGAAGCTAAATTTGAAAGCAGATTCCGATGGCCGCCAAGAAGGGTATTATCAACCAGAAACTTTAGACCGTTTAGGGAATTACGTATTTTCCTTGTAAATGTGTATAGCTAGTTTGCGATAGAAAAAAATCGTGTTTTTTTAAATATTTCTCTGTAATTACTACACCTACAAGTATGAAATTTTGCACGATTAAATGAAATATATCTACCTAATACACACTAAACATCAGAACTAAGTTAAAAAAGTTTTGTTCATAAGTTCTATGTAACATTTTTGTAGTTTTGTATGAAATATCAAGTTAGAAGACTTGATACTTGCAAGAGCCAATTTTACGGTCATGTGATACACCTAACGGTATACTTACGTATTTGCAACCTATTTCATATAACACACATGAGGCCCGTCTGTGAATCTGACGAAGTACATGTTATTGTTGTACATTGTTTACATGCGACACACCTAAATTAACCGAATCATACGGGCCTCCTAAGTTGCGTCTTCATAACAACAAGTCGATCACGGATTGTAACGGTTAAATAATTGGTAGTAAATCATCAAAGGAATACCAGATTACCTCCCTGCGTTAAACTGTAAATACGCATGTAATTTCAATATATAATAAATAATAAATGTCTTTTAATAAGTGATTAAAAATTATGAAATTTGGAATGGGAGTAGGTAGGAAGTTATTGTAGTTCTGTGTCATTTTTTTACCAAAATCTGATGAATAGCTTTTCAGAAATATTTAAAAACACGATTTTTTTCTGTCGCAAACTAGCTATATAATAATATTCAAATGTCCTATATTTTCCACCAGGTGCATGTTTTGTACAGCAGATTGCAATTTACCATTAAATTAACAATTTTGTTACTTTTACTTTTTCGGTCACTACATTTCGAGGTTCGGTTCAGTAACTTCTCAAAGCTTGATTACTGTAAAATTTGCACATACGATACTCCATGTATTGAATTCATATAGTGCCAAATTTCAATCAAATTGAAGCACCCTAACTGACTAAAATGTTTCAAAAACCCACTGTTGCCTTTTTAAAGCGGTTAAGTGTACTATGCCAAAGCCTAACAAGAGAGGTAACCTAAAATTAGATACTTACAAAAATTTGAAATATTACCGTTACATCCATGTTATAAGTACTGTTCGATGGTATTGTTTACATTCATGGTATTTTTCTTGACCATGGTAAAATAATAAAAATGTCGAAAGTGTATATTATAAAAGATCAAGACATGTGCACATCGTACCAGGCTTAAAGCCCCTTGTTATGCCAAACATTGAATTGTCGAACAAACCAAGTAATGTCTTGCAGAAAGTCAAAATAGTTCAAATTTCTGATATTTTCGATATTTCTAGTTTCGACTTTATGGATTCAAGATTGCAACGTAATTTCGTGAAATCCCGACTTCAACTCAATACAGTAAATAAAACATTTTTAACGTTTTATTCACAAATCAACGAATTCTGGAAGTTTAAAGGTTGTAAGGTTGCTATCGGCTAACCTAAAAAGTATAATTCATGTGAAATACGTACCATTCATGACCAAACACTGTGTTGAGAACGTTTCTTGTTTGTGAGATGTTTTGAAACTTACAAGAAAATGATTTGTAACCTGGCTTGAACAAGGCGAAACATGACGGTTGATGATGTCATGGATATTTGATACCATTGTTATTGTAAGGACGAACACGTAAACAAACGCAGTAACCTAAAACACCCAGTTAGGAAGTATTGGTAGCTAAAATACATGCTTTATTGTTGGTTATGTATCTGTCTCATCAGAGAAGTATGGACTTTGAAGTGAATTAAGTGAGTCTTCTAGATACGTAGGGGTTTGTTCTAACAGACATAGGAATTTGTGCGAATGGACGCTTGTATACATATGTTTATTATGAAAACAGGTTCTAAATTAATTTGGTAAGAAATTTAGAAGTGCGTGTGTGTATGTAATATATTCAAACAATAACATTATACTGACACTGGACATGTTACGTCAGTTGTTCACTTTTACACGACTTCAGTTTTGAGCTAGATAAGTTTTTCGTGGCTGAACTTTTAAATGACACTTGTATCGATTGGAATAAGGATAATCGTCAGTAACTTGTCATTTGTTACCTGAGGATGACCATTGTGAAAATGATTAAATATCAGGTAAGTTCATTGTTCCAATTTGTAAATAACAGGTTTATTACTTTTATTAATTGTTTTTTAAGACTACCAAATAAGTATGCAACTTGAATATTCAACGTAAGCACAACGTCAATCGTCCACCAACGTATGTGCAACATATAGAATAAAAAAGGGAGACAAAAACGGTATCAGATGTTTGAAAAGTACTTCAGTACCATAAATCGAGGTATATATAATTACATTAGGCTTTATAAACTTCTGTAAACCGCCAGCCAATGCTTTAAGAAAGGTAAGCCTTGTTAATTTATCGTCAAATAACACTAAATACGTTACAAACCAACTGGATAAATACCTTCGTACGACAAGAACTAATTAGCTTTGCGCAGTGGCGGTACCATAGCCAATGAGGTTTATCCGAGGCGTGGTTATTGCTAGTTGAAAACTATACCCAATACCCCGTGCCGACGCCCTGAAATATGGGCGGCGAGCGCAATTTATGTTCGTCCCTGCGGGGACAAAACCAAAATACCTCAAATGGATATGCTTTTTTGAGAAAACAAGAATATCATGTCTGAAAATAAAGTGCTCTTGTTTCAACTTCAGTTTGTTCGACATGAGTTTTGTTTTTGACGAAAATGCTCCTATCGAAACGCCTTGTAATGCAGATTTTAAATATGTATTACTCTTATAATGTATTTAGTAGTAAATGTATTTACGTCCTTCTCATTCTAAGCCAGCGATTTCCATGATGTGTATACAAAGACACACGTGGCCTTGTTTATCCCATCTGAGAAATTAAATGAATGGGAAGATGGTTGAAAAAAAAATAGGATTCCTGTTGTCATATATCGCCGATTTACAATGACCTGCCCCACCATGTTAGAATGAAAAACAACAACAGAAACATGTGGTTTTTCTCGGGGAGGGGGGGGGCTTTATAGCTGAGAAGCTACACGTTCATTTATGAGAAGTTTTGGATAACAATAAGGGTGTTATTAGATACAGGAAAATCTTCGTTATCATAAAAAACTTAAAGTGCTTGTATTTATGTAAAATCTTCAACCAATAACATTATACTCACACCAGGTATGTTACGTTAGCTATTCTCACCAACAAATGGCCGGCGACTTTTACACGAATTCTTGCGACTTTATATGACTTCAGTTTTTTTTGTGAGAGACGTTTTTCATGGAAGAACGTTTTAATGACAAAAGTTCACTTTTGTAAAAAGATAATTTTCAGTAACTTTTCGTTCGTTACCTGAGGAAGACCATTGTGAAAATGTTTATATATCAGGTAAGGTGATTGTTCCAATTTGTAAATAAGTTTATTACTAGTACTTTTATTACCATAAACATTTAAACGTATAAAGTTCAAGTATATATGACCACAATTTGGAACCCTTGAAAACAGGTATCTCCATTGAATACGTCCACCTGTTCAACCTGAGTAAAAATAAAGAACAACCAACCAACGTAAACACATCGTCAACCAACGTATGTGCAACATATCGAATAAAAAAGGGAGACAAAAACGGTATAAGATGTTTGAAAAGTTCTTCAATGCCATAAATCGAGGTATATATAATTACATTAAGGCTTCATAAACTTCTGTTAACCGCCAGCCAATGTTTTAAGAAAGGTAAGCATTGTTAATTAATCGTCAAATAACACTAAATACGTTACAAACCAACTGGATAAATACCTTCGTACGACAAGAACTAATTAGCTTTGCGCAGTGGCGGTACCATAGCCAATGAGGTTTATCCGAGGCGTGGTTATTGCTAGTTGAAAACTATACCCAATACCCCGTGCCGACGCCCTGAAATATGGGCGGCGAGCGCAATTTATGTTCGTCCTTACGGGGACAAAACGAAAATATCTCAAATGGATATGCTTTTTTGAGAAAACAAGAATATCTTGTCTGAAAATAAACTGCCCTTGTTTCAACTTCAGTTTGTTCGACATGAGTTTTGCTTTTGATGAAAATGCTCCTATCGAAACGCCTTGTAATGCAGATTTTAAATATGTATTACTCTTATAATGTATTTAGTAGTACATGTATTTACGTCCTTCTCATTCTAAGCCAGCGATTTCCATGATGTGTATACAAAGACACACGTGGCCTTGTTTATCCCATCTGAGAAATTAAATGAATGGGAAGATGGTTGAAAAAAATATGATTCCTGTTGTCATATATCTCCGATTTACATTGACCTGTCCCGCCATGTTAGAATGAAAAACAACAAAAACAGAGCAGGTGGTTTTTCTCGGGGAGGGGGGCTTTATAGCTGTGAATGTACACGTTTATTTATGATTCCTTTTGGATAACAATAAGGGTGTAATTAGATACAGGAGAATCTTCGTTATCATAAAAAACTTAAAGTGCTTGTATTTATGTAAAATCTTCAACCAATAACATTATACTCACACCGGGTATGTTACGTTAGCTGTTCTCACCAACAAAGGTTTGGCGACTTTTACACGAATTCTTGCGACTTTATATGACTTCAGTTTTTTTGTGAGAGACGTTTTCATGTAAGAACGTTTTAATGACAAAAGTTCTCTTTTGTAAAAAGATAATTTTCAGTAACTTTTCGTACGTAACCTGAGGATGACCTTTTTGAAAATGATTAAATATCAGGTAAGTTCATTGTTCCAATTTGTAAATAAGTTTATTACTAGTACTTTACCAGAAACCGTTAAACGTATAAAGTTAAAGTATATATAACCACAATTTGGGACCCATAAAAACAGTTATTTCCATTGAAGAATACCAAATCATTATGCAACCTGAGTAACCAACGTATGTGCAACACACTGAATCAAAAAGGGAGACAAAAACAGTATAAGATATATATAACCACACTTTGGGACCCTTGAAAACAGGTATTTTCATTGAATACGTTTAAATGTTTAACCTGAGTTAAAAATAAAGAACAACCAACCAACGTAAGCACATCGTCAAACAACGTATGTGCAACATATCGAATCAAAAAGGGAGACAAAACAGTATAAAATGTTTGAAAAGTACTTCAATGCCATTAATCGAGGTATATATAATTACATTAAGGCTTTGTAAACTTCGGTTAGCCGCCATTCAATGCTTTGTGAAAGGTAAGCATTGTTGATTAAACGTCAAAAAACACTAAATACGTCACAAACCAACTGGATAAATACCTTCGTACGACATGAACTAATAAGTTTTGCGCAGTGGCGGTACCATAGCCAATGAGGTTTATCCGAGGCGTGGTTATTGCTAGTTGAAAACTATACCCAATACCCCGTGCCGACGCCCTGAAATATGGGCGGCGAGCGCAATTTATGCTCGTCCCTACGGGGACATAACTGAGATTTCGAAATTGATCGTTCTGCTTAAGTGGTTTGGCGACTAAACCTTCTATCCGTTATGTCCAACAGTAAGCCTGTTTAGTTATTTTTGAAAGGGCATGCACTATTTCTATTGTCCTTGGTATTTTACATCACGTTTATCACTGATTTCTTTAATATGCCACGTGTAACTCTGTGATGGCCTAGCGTCAAAGCTAGTACCAAAACATGTGTTATTATTTGACAACGTTTCTTGATTGTTGTTTTATCTCATCCTAAAAGGCTGTTGTTAAACTATTTACGGTGTAACCGGAGTGTTATTCTATAAATTGCACATTGGTGCTTTAATGACAAACAAATGAATAATTTTCCTTAGAACCCTTTAACACAATTTGTTAACAACAGTCTCTTAGTTTTATGAGTGTAAGTAATGCTTAATACTAATACTTCAGTGAAATAACCATTTACGATGGGCGTTTCAAAAGTTCCAGGAAAGTGTTCTATATATAACGTTTACCGTATGTTCAAATTACTTGAAACTTTGCATTTAAATAGAACAATTCATTATACACGTTGTTACATGAATCAAACGCTTTAGGGTGTTACGTACAAAATGGCACTGCTGTCAAAGTAACGTCAGTAATGGCAACCCGGGGCAAATTTGACGTCACGTTGTAGAAATCGTCTAACTAATCAACACATTCACTCCAACTAAACAGTTACCAATTAACTACGACCTAAAATATTACTGTATGGAACATTTGCGAAGGGTGGCATAATATCAATTTGATCAATATATGCCATATTTTAAGTAGTACCACTGTTGTGTTCAGGTTTATAGTATTGTATTCCTTTTCTAGCCAATCATGAATACCACATTTGCCTGGATATAGAAACCAGGAATATTCTTTAAGGCTATTGGGTCTTCATGTTGTTTTGCAAATAATATCTCGACATCGACAACGCATATTCCAGTGGTTTCTTCGGGGCAACTGGATACATTTACATGAAAATGTGTTTGTTACGTTACGGAGCAAAAAGTTGGTGCTTGCTTTGATACCCTTTATCGGCCATTGGGATGATAGTCTATTCTAAATGCATGTATTACTGGGTGTTGAGGTTTCTCTTTTAATGAACATAGTATATCACTAGCCATACAGATAAACCCCCGTAAAAGTAGAGAAGCGTTTGCTGTTCCCATCTATGTGAGACGACCGCACTGATGTTACGTCAACCCAGACGGAATCACCTTGTTGTAGTCTGATAACAGCCGTATTTCCACCCTGATCATCTTCAGTAATGTGAACAGTTTCAGCCACAGCACCAACTATTGGCTGACTATTCACTCGTAGTTCGGTGTAGAGTTGACGCATGTCTTCTGTCTCACTCCGTTCTGCCATGTGAAACGTGAAGAGATACATTCCCGCCTCAGGACACGTGAACACACCGGTGTGAATGTTGTACGCGTTTCCATCATTCGTTATAATCTGAAACATGAAATAATCATTATAAGAGGGACGCCTTTAATGTTTTGAGACATACAGTAGAATTGAATATGATTGGTTAAACCTGTTACGTGAAATATTACGGGGTTTTTATGGTTTTGCGATGAGAGGCCAATGTAATATATATATGTAGCTATCTAGACACTTTATATCATCGATGTTTATCGTTAGAGTAACTCTTTCTTGGTGACATTCACCAAGACACAAGGACATTGTACATAACATACACGTCAACCGTTAATCGACCATCGAAATATACGTTTAAATCAATGGACTCATTGAACTATGGAATGAAAAACAAGAAAACATTATTATAAGAAAGAATGAAAAAGATATACATTACTATTAACACTTACCCGATTAAACTTTATTGTTTGTTTGCTCCCTGGGTCGATATCATGATCCAAGTACGCAGTGAATGCGATGCCACCTGCTATTTCTGAAAACATATTCAACAGAAAATAATGGATTGACGTGTATGAACAATTACGAGACGATGTATAGCGTGCATCTTTGGTAATTTAACTATGTAACTCTACTATGATATGTTTATTTGTTTGTGGGTAAAGTCTTCACGCCGTTGACATGTTGCTGTTATGGAATGGATGGGCTACCTAATACGAAATATAACTGCATGATATATTAAACGTGTTATTTGAATGTTTAGGCTGTATGCTTACGTCTTTTACTCATTGAAGATTGCTGCACTGGTACTGGCGTATCTAAATCTCTAATTTTTTTATCAGATTTTTGTCCATCGTCTCCAGCATCATCTGTTTCCATATGGTGTTCATTTGTGTAAGGGGACTCTGGAGTCCCATCCTTCTGGGCTGATTGCAGTGAGGCTGTAAGGTCTCTTTCTAGGTTATATATGAGGACACCTTGCTGCGCAACTGTCTCTCGTAGTGTCGACACCTCTTTTTCTGTATCTCTATAATGGATTATAGAAAACTATAATCATAATCAGTTCCACTAAACTACCTATCATTGGCCCTAAATGACCGTTTACCACAGTCTCTGAGTCTCTGCATCAACTACCCGTGATACATTTCGACGATTCTAGCGTGGTACAATATAAGTTTACAAGTTTATTCAAAATAAGTTCAACAGATGCCTCTATAAGATTATATTTGTAAAAACTGATGATGTAAAAACAACTCAATATATAGCTATATGTATAATCTTTTATAGATTAATATACCGCCTACCTTTTCCATTCTTCCAAAGTAACCAACCGTTCCAGTAAATCTTCTAGATGAATATCTGGTGAAGCTTTGACATGTATCAGCAAACATATTGTCATAAAACACACCGTGACTGTCCACATTGTCGTGGTTTAGTTGGGAATGATATGAACAAAATGTTCGGCATGTACTTATAGATATAATACAAATGATAGACATGCCAAGGCCTAAATGTATACGAAAATACGTTGTGCGCTTAATCACAATATACAATATTAACAATTCCTCAACTAGTTATGAAGGAAGTCGAGTATCAATTGAAAGAAAATATGTATACAACTTAATGGTGTTGCATTTCTATGAACAAAAAAATGAATAAATATTTCAAATTATCAGCATCGATGTAAAATGATAAGTCACAAAATATATTTTATCAGATCAGTTGTCTCCCGTGATTACTATAAGTTTCGTAACAATCAGTGGAACAATTTTAAAACATAGGTACACTTAACCGCTTTAAAAACGCAACGTTTTTGAGGGTTGTAATTTCTTGTATATATTATTATTTTTTAATTTGGGGGATGATAAATCAATAAATGGGACTTTAGTCGTATGCCTAGTATGATTTTTTACGAAAAATTTTTCAATTTAACCCATAACTCCATATTGACGTCATTTTGATAATTTTCATGTGACGCCAGAACGGATCCACTGGGTGTGAAGTTTTGCCCGACAAATTGACGACAAACGATACCCCTACCGAAATGCAATGAAATAAGGCTTGACGTTTGCTGCATACGTTGCCACTCTTTTAGGATAAAGAGCATCCCTGTGCCATTGACGTACTTAAAACTTATATGTGACGTTATTTCGTGGCAAAGCAGTGTAATTATCGTCTTTTGACGATAATACGACTTGTGCAGTGTTTTTCAAGAAGCAGTTTACACCTACGATTGTCTGTGTGAGATAAACTGACGATAAAAGCACGTAAACATGGTGGCACCATACGCATGTTTATTTGAAGACACCACTTCCGGTCAACAACATTTTCTGTTATACCTATACCTTGAAGTCAATGAAGCGTACGATATAGAAATGTTGCTACAATAAACATTCCGTAACATTTTAATTAAAGTTTATTGTGGTCCATTTTGAAAATATCTTCATTGTTTCTGTTTTATTATGTATCCTGACATATTTCTTTATCGACTTCCGGTTATGGATTTAAGGTGCCATAGACATAGAAAAGGTTAAATCATAACCATCGGACACAATGCAGCAAATGCTAGATAGGCAAATTCTTATTGACAGCCCATGTTACTAATGTGGAGATTACTGCATTTTTACTGATAAAGCTAAATTTGAAAGCAGATTCCGATGGCCACCAAGAAGGGTATTATCAACCAGAAACTTCAGACCGTTTAGGGAATTACGTATTTTCCTTGTAAATGTGTACAATAACATTCAAATGTGCTATGTTTTCCAACAGGTGCATGTTTTGTACAGCAGATTGCAACTTACCATTAAATTAACAATTTTGTTACTTTTACTTTTCGGTCACTACATTTCGAGGTTCGGTTCAGTGACTTCTCAAACCTTGATTACAATAAAATTTGCACATACGATACTTCATGTATTGAATTCATATAGTGCCAAATTTCAATCAAATTGAAGCACCCTAACTGACAAAAATGTTTCAAAAACCCACTTTTGCGTTTTTAAAGCGGTTAAGTGTACTATGCCAAAGCCTAACAAGAGAGGCAACCTAAAATTAGATAGTCACAAAAATTTGAAATACTACCGTTACATCCATGTTATAAGTACTGTTCGATGGTATTGTTTACATGAATTCATGGTATTTTTCTTGACCATGGTAAAATAATAAAAATGTCGAAAGTATATATTATAAAAGATCAAGACAGGTACACATCGTGCCAGGCTTAAAGCCCCTTTAGTCCAGTCATTCTAGCCCAAAAATACACCTAACCTAGACAAAATTGCAAAAGAATTGTTTTGTGTATTTTCAATATTTATAATATCTAAGCTATTACCAGGAAAAAATCCCCTGTCCAGAAAGTGGGGGAAGTACCTTAAAATGCGATTTGAAACAGGTCACTATAATTTTCATCATTTTATTCCCTGATAATGTAGGTGTACAATTTCAACAGTATTTTAAAGTTATACACCAACCCAGGTTAAAATATCATACCATCCTGTTGATATAAAGAATGTAAGAGCAAAAAATCTTCGTTAAACCATTTATTTACAAAAATATAGCAAAAAAATGTGAAAATGAGGGGGTCGATTTACCCCACCCACTTTTCAGAAAATATGAAAATTATTTTGCACCACAATACTTTAATTATTTTGCTTATTTAGATTATAAAATTTAAATTTAAGCACTAAATTGGTCCCCTATTGATTGAATACGGACTGAGGACCTTTACTTGACCTACATACGTGCACTCATTTGTTGATATATGTCAGTCTAGCTGTAAGTCAGGCATGCCCATCCGTGAAGATATCTTTATAATGTGAAGAGCAAGCATATTTAATCATTTTCAAGTTTCCGTTCGAAAACTTGATATGTAGACAGGCACATATAAGAAGTTTGTAAGAAGATTTTGAATAGCATTACATATAATTATTTCGACAACACTCATGGTTGCTATGGAAACGAAAGTGGCGAAACATAACACTTTCTTTCATAAATCGAATAAATTATGTTCATTGTAAGGTTGTGAAACTTGTTTTATTGGTAGAGAGTAATGTAGGAATAAAACATATCATTTTGTCGTTTGAATATCATTAAATTTTATGTTGCTATGGTAACATGAACTTTTATTTCAACAGAAGGTCACAAACCACTAAATAAATTCGTTCTTTAACTCAATGTAAAGTTACAATAGTCAGTCCCAGGTTGATACATGATAAAGTATATGGCCAGGTGGCAGACATATACCAATGAAAAGAAGGGGCTACCAGCTTTAAAAAAAAAATACAAAAAAGGGTGGTCACGCATTATATAAGAAAAATTTTGTCCGTCCAATGCGGTGAACATATTTTCACAGTCGCACGGACCGACCAAATCTGGGTTTTACCCTACCCCACTTTCGCTTTGGTATGTATGTTGGCCAAAGTCTCAAAATATGTAAAATAAAACAGTTTCAATACATCAAATACATGTATACAAAGCATGTAAACACAATTAGATGAGTCCAGTTCCACCTTGTCAAAGCAAACTACCATTTAAACACAATCACAAGTTTATTTAGGGACTATTTGAGTGTATCATGTTTTGGTTCGCGGAGGCATTTAGTGGTTTGTAACCAGAATATTTTGATGATTTTTAATGTGATAATTGTACATAGGTGATTTCCAGACTGACAATTGACTTGGACCAATCTAATGTTAACTATCTAACATATTTTTTTTATGTATAATAAAAAAAAAATATGTGGATAAATGATACATGGCTACAATGATATGGCTATAATCACACCATTGGGTTCCTTGGTAACACCTCAATAATATGTGCCAACATTGTTATTCTTTGCGCACAAGTACCTTAATTGAAATGACACTGATCGGTACAGAAATTCTCGAAGAGTAAAAACATGGTAGGAATCCCGACACACGGTGACACCGCTTCCCAGTGTTGTTGGAGATTTGACATAAAGGCTAGTGTTGTTGGAGATTTGACATAAAGGCTATGTCAGAATTAAAAACATTCGGACGGAACTCAGAAATCATGTAGGCATACAAATTTCGTTTTACAACAAATAAAGTACGTCATATTTATAAATAGAAGTCGATGTGAACATGCCAGCGATTTGTAGCGTGCTTATCATGACGCATTTCATAGAGAAAATAATAAAACTGTTTTCTTGATATCATTTATTTCAAGTAATAAAGGCTCCTTACTTACATAGGCATATATTGATTTAGATGAATAGAAGATCATTTTCAATAAGATGTGTGACTGTCTAGTACATTGGCATGTACTCCACTTTGTCAAAATAGCGTACCATTTGAAACTTTTTAGCTGCCATGCTTGGAAAACATTTTAGTTAAAAAGCCACGGAGTTCTCATAAATTTGTACAGAACTTCTTTATACACTACTTTATAGAACACAAGAAATATGCCTCTTGTTAGTATATTTCTTTTAGGTAAGTTTACACGATATTAAAATGTAAGCAGCAGCATTGATTAGCGTTTCAAAAGTCTTAATAATAAGTTCACACTACGCAAGTAGTACTTTCAAGTGCAAACGTAACTTAGGTCCCGGCTGCATTGGACAGCCTTTATTCAAAGCACTTGATACCATTTACAATAACTTACTAGCGGTGGAGTTCTTTTTACAAGCAGGTTGATGTATATGCAGTGGACCCTAGCTTAGTCCAACTTAGACAAGCTAGTTTGCCTTCGTCAGCACTCAATGAACACGTATTATTTAAGGCACATGTATGTTGTGGAATGTTTGCCAACACAAAACCATTGTGTGATTATTACATTCAATGCAGCGGATATCTGGGAGAAAATCCCTATTGGTGATGTGGAAGCAAAAACAGCTTCACCCGATCATCGGATGGTTACCTGAAGGCTCCTAATACTCTCCCGAAACTTCTAATTGTTATTTTGAGTGTACATGTCCGACACAGTGCGACCAGCATATAGCGTCGGGAACATATCGGGAGTTTTCCAAAGCCTTCCTGAAGTACCCTTAAATGATCCCCTATAAATATTGCAATATGTGGGGATTAAATTCCGTGAGTGCAAATGTGTCACCGAAATATCGGCGAATGTGTAAACATCTCCGAAGGTTCCTGAGACTTTAGCGAAACATTACCGATGTGGCTTAGAAGCAGTTCTTCTCATACCTTTTTTTATCACGGAAGCATCCTGAATAATTCCCAAATCTGCGGGTGCTTTTTATATTCCGGATTATCTGGGATGCCTCTCCGAGAGTACATCGGGTATAATTCAACACATGCTAGGGCTGTAACGGTACGCTCACCTCACGATATGATACGTACCGTTATTTTTTCTTACGGTTCGGTATATTTCGGTATGATACAATATTCTCTAACAGCAGCTTAAATACTACAATTTTTAAGTGACAACGAATTTGTTGATTCTATAACAGCAATTATTATGTGGCTATCAACTATTTTAAATGGATTTCGACAATATGAGACATATCTTAATACAATTAAAGCGAGTGATGCATGGTAATTAATACTAATTATACATAATCAGAGAACTTTCAGACATTTTCGTTCTCTGAATGTCATTTTGCTAAAAGAAGGCTTATACCGAACCGTACCGAAATTTGCAACTCTTGTACCGTGAACCGTATGGGACTTCAGTCCGCGGTCTTTCGTGTACCGCGGTATACCGTGACAGCCCTAACACATGCATGGCAATTTCCTGTTGTGCTTGCGATTTCGCATAATATTTCAAGTCTTCCGAAAATTTGCCAAATCATCGGGGAGCTTCCCTCTGACATCAGACGCATGATGCCAAGAACTAATCGATAGTTCCCCCGATCCCTCCCAATTTCATGACAGCCCTAAAGCTCCCCCTAGACCACGTAAAAACAATTCCCAATGCTCATAAATTTCCATCGGAATACATCGCTGAGGCAAAAAATGCTCAGTGAGACATAGACTTTACACTTTTAACACTAAATGGAAACCTTTTAGTTCAGAATTAGGTAATTTGCAATGTGAAAACCGGATATACGTGATTTTATAACGCTATCAGCATATCCAGGGCATGAGTTGCATGAAAGACATTCAAAAATATGTTGAAGTACTTTTGTTGACGTTTTATCATTTATTTTAGCATCTATCTATTATCATAAGTTCTGTATTTTAGATAGTTTTGAGATATAAACATTACTTGCAATGATAAATTGTCACTCGTTTTATCACAACCATAACAAAACAGGACCTGGTGCCACAAGGGTAATAAGGTAAGGGCGTGCGAAAATATTTATAACCAAGCAGGAAAAGCCAAACTATGTATATACAGAAAAAAAAATGATGACGCTTGAACATACAGTCTCATTAAAATAACTCAATGACAATGTAATAGTAGATCCACATATATGTATAATGTACATTTTGATAGATAAACGGCGTCCCATAGTTGGAAAAATAAACTTAACTGGCATTGACCGAAAATGGATTTAAAATGTTTTAATGTGTTTATATATCAACAATTGCCTTTGTTTTACTATATTCTGCCATATGAGAAACGGATATTAGTTTGTTTTGCTCCAAAATATGTTTTCATGGAATTTTGTTATTCCGTCGTCTTTCCTCCAAAAAGCTGGTCAAAGTGCTCCTAAAGTCGTTAAATCAAGATCACATGAAACTCGGGCTTAATTAAAATAGATAACAAACCTTGTATTTAAACTAAATTCAAAACAAATGCATCGTAATGGTCAAATAATTATTCTTGCTAGACAAGCTGAAAGTTATCCGCCATTTATACGTCACATATGACGTCATAAATGAAAGTATGGAAAGCCGTTTGCGTCATACATCCTGGAATTAAAATACTTATTTTGCCTAAAACTTTATTCATCAAATGCAAGAAAATGCCAACGTCTATCAATGGGGATTTTTTTCTGTGAATATATGGGGTAATACTCTACACAAAAATGTTAAAAGAAATTCTTTTGCAATTTTGTCTAGGTTCAGATCTAGAATGACTGGACTACTTGTTATGCCAAACATTGAATTGTCGGACAAACCAAGTAATGTCTTGCAGAAAGTCAAAATAGTTCAAATTTCTGATATTTTCGATATTTCTAGTTGCAAATTTATGAATTCAAAATTGCAACTTAATTTCGTGAAATACCGACTTCAACTCAATACAGTAAATGAAACATTTTTAACGTTATATTCACAAATCAGCGAATTCTGGAAGTTTAAAGGTTGTAAGGTTGCTATCGGTTAACCAAAAAAGTATAATTCATGTGAAATACGTACCATTCATGACCAAACACTGTGTTGAGAACGTTTATTGTTTATGGGATGTTTTGAAACTTACAAGAAAATGATTTGTAACCTGGCTTGAACAAGACGAAACGTGACAGTTGATGACGTCATGGATATTTGATACCATTGTTATTGTAAGGACCAACACGTAAACAAACGCAGTAACCTAAAACACCCAGTTAGGAAGTATTTGTAGCTAAAATAATGCTTTATTGTTGGTTATGTATCTGTCTCATCAGAGAAGTATGGACTTTGAAGTGAATTTATTGAGTCTTCTACATACGTAGGGGTTTGTTCCAAGAGACATAGGAATTTGTGCGAATGGACGCTTGTATACATTTGTTTATTATGAAAACAGGTTCTAAATTAATTTGGTCAGAAATTTAAAAGTGCTTGCGTGAATGTAATATATTCAAACAATAACATTATACTGACACTGGACATGTTACGTCAGTTGTTCACTTTTACACGACTTCAGTTTTGAGCTAGATAAGTTTTTCGTGGCAGAACTTTTAAATGACACTTGTGTTGATTGGAATAAGGATAATCGTCAGTAAATTGTCATTTGTTACCTGAGGATGACCATTGTGAAAATGATTAAATATCAGGTAAGTTCATTGTTCCAATTTGTAAATAACAGGTTTATTACTTTTATTAATTGGTTTTTAAGACTACCAAATAAGTATGCAACCTGAGTAATCAACGTAAACACACCGTCAATCGTCCACCAACGTATGTGCAACACATCGAATAAAAAAGGGAGACAAAAACGGTATAAGATGTTTGAAAAATACTTCAGTGCCATAAATCGAGGTATATATAATTACATTAAGGCTTTGTAAACTTCTGTTAACCACCATTCGATGCTTTAAGAAAGGTAAGCCTTGTTAATTAAACGTCGAATAAAACTAAATGCGTTTCAAATCAACTGTATAACTACCTACAACCGACAAGAACTGATTAGCTTTGCGCAGTGGCGGTACCATAGCCAATTAGGTTTATCCGAGGCGTGGTTATTGCTAGTTGAAAACTATACCCAATACCCCGTGCCGACGCCCTGAAATATGGGCGGCGAGCGCAATTTATGTTCGTCCTTACGGGGACATGTTGTACATGTATAATTGAGCTCAGTTGTGCGATTTTCAACCTCTTCAAAAATATTGCTTTTTATGAAAACCCTATTTAGATCAGAGCACAGAAAAGTCTCAATAACCAATTAAATACGGATATAACGTTTGTCTGGAAACCATTAGGAAACTGTATTATCATTTAAGTCTTCTGTCGACAGCGAGTGCAATGGTTGTGTAAACCCATATTTTTCGAACGGGTTTCTATCGAGCAAATGGAGACAGATAAATTATCATAAGTTCGTTACGGTACGGGATATTTGGTGGAACGCCTAAAATATTTGGCAATAGCTTTGATACCCTACTTGGGTCAATGGGATGATCGTCCATAGATGTAATTCATTCTAAATGCATGTACAATGTACTTATATGTCTTAAATAAATGACCGTGTGTTGAATTTTGTCATTTAATGAATATAGCATATCGCTAGCCATACAGGTAAACCCCAGTAAAAGTAGAGAAGCGATGGTCGTTTCCAACTATGTGAGATGAACTCACTGCTGTTGCGTCGACCCAGACGGCATCGCCTTGTTGTAGTCGAATAACAGCAGTATTTCCGCCCTGATCGTCTTCAGCAGCGTGGACAGTTTCAGCCACAGCGCCTACTTTTGGCTGACTATTCACTCTTAGTTCAGTATAGAGTTGACGCATTCCCTCTGTCTGACTCCGTTCTGCCACGTGAAACGAGAAGAGATACATTCCCGCCTCAGGACACGTGAACACACCGGTGTGAATATTGTACGCGTTTCCGTCATTCGTTATAATCTGAAACATCAAATAATCATTATAAGAGGGACGCCTTAAATGTTTTGAGACATACAGTTGAATTGAATATGATTGGTTAAACCCATATCTAAATTCGTTATTACACGGATCTGGTACGTGACCTTGGCACTGTTTTATAAAAGCATTTACACCAATCTTAAACTTTCGATCAAATTTAAATTCTTTATAGAATTTCTACAACTTTAACATACTGTAAATGGAGATGTTATACTGATAAAGATTCAGTCAATGAATTCCTACAGATTATATATGTCACAAAGTTGTAGTTGTTAAAGAATTATACAGAATCTTAATTTGAACGTAAGTTTACGATTTCCGTAAGTACATTGATAAAACAGTACCTAGATGCGTGAAATATAAATTTCACCGCTAGTACGGTTTTGCGATGAGCAGGTCGATTGATATCTATATGTAGATATCAGGGTACTGTTTTACCAACGTACTTACGGAAATTTTAAACTTACGTTCAAATTTCAATTATGTATTATTATTAAACGACTGCGAATTGGGGACATATATAAGATATATACAGAATAATTTTAGTATATCGGTTCCATTTACCACATTTTAAAGTTGTTAAAGTGCTATGATAGATTTTAATTTGATCGTAAGTTTAAGATTTGCGTAAATGCTTTGGTAAAACAGTGCCCTTAACACTGTACCATCGCTGTCTTTCGTTAGAGCAACTCTTTATTGGTGCAATTCACCAAGACACGAGTACATAACATACACCTTAACCGTTAATCGAACATCGAAATATATGTTTAAATAAATGAATCATTGAACTATGAGATGAATAACGAACAAACATAATGATAAGAAAGAAAGACAAACAAATTACTATCTATTCTTACCCGATTAAACTTTATTGTTTGTTGGCTCCCCGGGTCGATATCGTGATCCAAGTATGCAGTGAAAGCGATGCCACCAGCGATCTCTGGAAACATATATTCAACAGACATTATAACATTGTCCTGTATTAACAATTACGATACGATGTATAGCGTGCATATTTTCCAATTTAACAATTTAACTCAACTATCATATCTTCATTTGTTTGGGGTAGCATTTCGAAGAGTTTTCACGCCGTGTGTATGTTGTTGTTGTGGAGTGGATTGGCTATCTACTACGACAAATAACTTCATGATATATTAAACGCGATATTGGAATGTTTAGACTGTGTGCTTACGTCTTGTACTAAGTGAAGATTGCTGCACTGGTACTGGCGTATCTAAATCTCTAATTTTGTTATCAGATTTCTGTCCATCGTCTCCAGCATCATCTGTTTCCTTATGGTGTTCCAGTGTGTCAGGAGACTCTAGGGTCACATCCTTTTTGGCTGATTGCAGTGAGGCTGTTAGGTTCGCTTGTATTGCTAGGTCTCTTTCTAGGTTATATATGAGGACAACTTGCTGTGCGACTTTCTCTCGTAGAGCCGTCACTTCTTGTTCAGTTTCTCTTTAATGGGATATAATTAAATGGTCATAAAAAAGGATGTGCTATCAAAGTTGACATATGTGTAATTGGTTCCCACTTAGTCTCGAACAATTTATTCCTACTTACCCACGAGTACCTGGTTACAACTAAACCACGACCACGACCATTTACCACAGTCAGAACATCTTATACGTTCACAT